>PVKS010017394.1:0-42330 GCA_004027875.1 Aplodontia rufa
AAAAAAGAAAATAATTTAAGAGCTTCTCACATAGGAAAATGATAAAATTATTAACTAAATAAAAACAAACAACTCATTCAGCTTTCTGGGCACCTGAAAGTCTATCAAGTACCTTCAGCAAATCTATCAAATACCTTCTCTTGATCACCTAATATGGCAAAGGCTGAGTACTACATTTTGCGAAATCCTCACATCTCAGCAAATGTACTACATCTACCCCAAAGCTACAAATATCATTGTATCACTTCCTGGCCTGTGTTCACCCTTCTCCAGTTATTAAGTTCATTTTTGCTTTCCTAAATATTTATTCTTGCTTATCTTTAAAAAAATAATCTTGCTGGGTGCAGTGGAGCATGCCTCTAATCCCAGCAGCTCCGGAGGCTGAGGCAGGAGGATCACAAGTTCAAGTCAGCCTCAGCAACTTAGTGAAACCCTCTCTCAAATTAAAAATAAAAAGAGCTAGGGATGTGGCTCAGTGGTTGAGCACTCCTAAATTCAATCCCCAGTAGGAAAAAAATAAAATTTTCAAAAGCTTTTATGAATGAGATGGTAGACATTTTGGTTTTGATAGCAATGGCTGATCTTAGACCAGTGGGTGCAGAAACCCACGTGAGCCTAATAGAAGGCCATTCCCTCAATTAAAGCAATATATTGAAGGGAACATAATTTGCCAGGAAGTTTTTGTCTCTGGAGATATGAGGAAGAAGCTATGTAGCCTCACATGAATAGGCTCAGGAGACAGAACACAGAATGGCACTGAATTTCTCTACCAAAGTCTAAAATGATATTAGGTGGTTACCTCTGAGCCAGCGGCACCTGTTGCGGTGACATCAGGACAAGTCTGAGCACTTCTTCCCATTGCATCCCGGTAATGTAGTCACCGAATAACCCTGCGATGCAGTCACCCATTGGAGGGGATGGAAATGCGCTCACACAGCAAGGGGATCCAGTGAGAACTTCCTCAGTGGTGACCGTGGGTCTGGACAGCACGCGATCCCTCCTTGCAGCTGATGAGGGCACCTGGCCACCCTCATGTGACAGCTGGTATAGTGGGGGATGGCCATGGGTCACCTGGTGCACAATGTAAGCAGATCAGCGGAGTACAGATTGAACCTGAAATGAGAAGAGAGGTGCTTAGCCCACCTGCATTTCAACCCAGATTCTAAGTGCGGGTCCTATTCTTCCAGGACCACAGGGAGTCGGGACCTTCCCATGTGCTACATCACATAGCCTTCACTAAATGGCAGAGCTCTCTGTCACTGCTCCCAAGGCCTACGGTTGGAGAAAGACCCAATCTACGCCTAATGGGATTGTGACACTTGGTGCTCTCCGTTCCCAGGAGAGGGCAGGGCCTGTGTATGTAATGCACAATAGCAATGCAGCACACAGTAGTCACCTTGTTTTGCTCTCTTTGCATTCATCTTTCATCCTGACCTTCTATTTATAGCCAATGATTCTGGATTTTTCATTTATGACAGTAATATCCTTTATTCTTTAAATGCATTTATTTATATAAAATATGCAAGGATTTCAAAATATTAAGAGCATGGGAGTGTGGGCTGCAGTGATTATGTCAAAACTTGAAGAATTCACACAGTAAAGCTTGGGAAATGCTGAGTGAGAAGTATTAAAAAGGAAGTGGCAGGGCTGGAGCAGTGGCTCAGCAGTAGAACACTTGGCTGCCATGAAGGAGGACCCGGGTTTGGACCCCAGTACCATGTACACAACTGAGTGTCGGAAAAACAAAGAAACAGATGAAAAAATAAATAAAATTGATTCTTTTTCTCTGAAAAAAAATGATGTGGCATAATTTTATTGATTTATTTATTTGTCTAGGAGGATGCTACGGTGCCCATTTTGAAGTAGTTTAATTCTGCAACTTTATAGCTCAAAGTGCACTGCATTACGTAATCTGTGTGCAGGGATGGTGTGAAAGACATTTCTGTTGGTTCCAGCCCTTAAACATTTACAACTTAATTATATAAATAACACAATTCAATTAACAGAAGAAGAGATGTGGAAGCTTGTTCAGAAGCTTACTTCAAGTACATAGCAAACATACACAAAGTTGTATTTTGAATTCCAGGTGGTAGAGAATATTTCTTATACCAGGTCCCATTTGTAGTCATTCCTTCAAAGAGAACATATTTGCTTATTATAGAATTAGACCTAAGAGACTGGAGCAGTGGCTCAGCAGTTACAACGCTTGCCTGGCATGAGCAAGTTCATGAGTTCAAACCTCAGTACCACATACACAAAGAAGTATTGGAGCAAAGTATTGGAGAAAAACTAAATAAAATTGATTCTCTCTCTCTCTTTCTCTCTCTCTCTTAAAAAAAAGATATAAAATGTAATTTAAAAATATACTATCTGTACATAAAAATCACATTAATCCCATTTGACCAAATACTATAATGGTATCTCAAGGAAGGTAAAATAAGCTAAAAAATTAAAAATATCATATAGACTCTGCATTTAGTACTCCAAGGTACTCCAGAAAAACACAATAGAGTATGTGTGGCTAATGCATTTGGAGCTACCAGGTCTGAAATCCACAGAGCGGGCCGCAGCCTTAAAACTCAGGTGGAAGTTGGGTCTATGATGGGCAGGTTACAAATCAAGAGAGAATTTCTACTTCACAATCTTGAAGCAGAATTTCTTCTTCTCTGGAGAACCTCAGTTTTTGTTCTTAAAAACATTTTGTAATAGTTTCAGAACAGATTGCATGGTCAAGGGTTATAAAGTAGCCAGTATTTTGCCCACTATGTACTAAATATTCCTGGTAGGAATTATTGAGGAGAAACAAGTAGCTATTTCTTTTGACCTGATAAGAGCTATGTGACTTCTAGACAATCAGCATTACTCTGAGTTGCAGAAAAATGTGTTTGAAATTTTTTAGTATTTCTCCCTTAAGCAAAAGCCTTGGTTGTTAATAGAGCTCTGGTCTAATTTCTAATTTAGTCAAATCCCATTTTGTTCCACTACTGGAACATATTTCTCATTATAACATATAATATCTGAAGACAAATTTTAAAATTGCATCATTACTTGAAATGGGGTTATAATGTACATGTCCTTAATTTATCTTTTATATGCTCTAGACGTCTAGCTTAGTTTATAATCAATTCAGATTTTGTAAGATTTTTGTATTATATCTGAAGTGTACCTTATATGCATTTCACGAATTCCAACAAAGATTTTATAATCATTTTCAATGTTCTTTAATATTTAACATATTTATTCATGTAGTGTGAACCTTGCATTTTTTAAAAAGTAATCATTTTTTGACAAAATTGCTAAACTTAAATCATAATCTTATAAAATTCAGACAGTAAATCACAAACTAAAAGTGCAACCGAGCACAGTGCTGCACACCTGTAATTTCCGCAGGTTGAGAGGCTGATGTGAGAGGATCAGAAGCCTGAGGACAGTCTCAGCAATTTAGGAAGGCCCTAATCAACTTAGCAAGACCTTGTCTCAAAATTTAAAAATAAATAAAAAGGGCTGGGGATTTGGCTCAGAGATTAAGTGCCCCTGGATTCAATCCCGGCACCAAAGAACAAAAACAAGTGAAAAGCAGAAATAAAATCAAAATCTGGCCCCTTAGATAAAGCTCATAACATTTGATTGTCACTTTAGATCTTTCTTATGCAATTATGCAAATAGACCAACTTGTGTACAGCTTTTGCTTCTGGATAGTTGGGTGGTTGGGGAGAAAAGGAAACACGGGGATGGAATCAAAGGAATAAAAATGGGAATGTTCTACAATGATTTTGAAAGTTTCAAGATAAATTTAGACTTATTTAAACAAACGAAGACATTGAAAAGGTGAAGGAGCATTTGGAATTATCCTACACCATCCTCCCAAGTTAAAAAAAAATGTGATTAGCCACAGGCAGGGGCAGAGCCTCCAGATTTCTACCGCAAAGCTCACTGTTGGGCTATATCCGTGGCCAAGTGAGACATTTGCTGAGTGGGAAAGAAAAGCGAGAGGTGGAAATTGCAGGACTGCTTCCCTGTCTCAGCAGCCTGTGCCTTTCTCCCGGGTACACAGGAGTTGCTGAGCAGTGAATGACCATCTGCAGAATGGAGGGAAAGTCCTGGGGCCTGGGTGACCACAGTGTGTGGGCAGTGAGGAGAAATCACCAAGACAAAGGACAACAGCTAAGAGAATTTCCTGGAGGAGGATACCCAGGATTTTTGCAACCCAGGCCAGGACAGACATCTGTCCTCTGATTCACAGGGGGTCTGGGCTTATGTGAGCATCTGAGTTTTTTGTTGGTCTCTGGCTGGCTTTTTGGCTAGGAGTGGCTTATGATAAGCAAGGGGTGATTGACAGATTGCTGTGCCTTGCCCATAATGCTTATCTCACCTGTGCCTCAAATTTGACATTGGACGCATAACAATGTGTAAGAGGTCTTAAATGAGGGATTCTCCATTACTATAGCTCAAAATTAAGGGTCTCTGTGATGTCTCAGGATGGTTGGGCCATCTTTTTAAAAAATCAGGTTCTTTCTTGCTTTTTCACATTTTGGGGAAGTTAGCTTCTGATGGCAACTGGGCAGGATGAAGGAGAGGTCTAAAGCAATCTGCTGTGCTAATTGAGGGTGTGTGTGTATGTGTATGTGTGTGTGTGTGTGTGTGTGTGTTTTGGGGTGAGGGGCCTGGGACAAAGGTCTCTAGTCTATCCTGCCCCAGGGAATAGACTATTGCAAACAATCCCTACTCAGTCCTGTTGAGTTGGATTCTCTTTTACACTTTGATCTTTAGAGTTGATTCAGAGTTGACCATAAGCACTTGCCAATATGACACACTTCCCAAGAAAACTTGTGGAATTTAGAATTTCTATTTTATTTCTACTCCTTTGTATGCATTTGACCTTGACATTATCAGCTGCTTAAGTGAGCATTTATTTCCTCAACTCCAAAATGAAGATTATTGGAGCATTACATTTGTAAGGAAAGAAGTGAATGAAGAAGTAAAGGAAAAAGAGAGCTGCTTGCAGTAACACAAATTTATTTATTTTTATCTATTTATTCATTTATATATATATACCCCCCTCCCCCAGGGCTGAGGACTGAACTCAGGGCCTTGCATGTGCTAGGCAAGCACTCTGCCACTGAGCTAAATCCCCAGCCCCTATATATATTTTTTAAAAAGGGGCGTAGTGAGAGAGAATCGATTTTATTCAGTTTTTTAATGTAGATTTCATTGCTCTGCCAACTTCATTTTTTTCAGTTTTTCATGGGCTCCGGTGCTCCACATACTACATTGTGTTCCTGGTGCTAGGGTTACAATCCAGGATCTCGCCTTGCCAGGCAAGTGCTACAACCTCTGAGCCACTACAGCTCTGCCACTGCTCCAGCCCCAGTGGAGGTTGGTTGGGTGAAATCTGTGGAGGGGAGCCCAGTGGAGGCTGGGGCCCAGTTTCTGTTCAGAGCCTGGGGTAGGTACAGGGGGGTGGGGGAGGAAGGGATTAGGCTAGTGCTAGGGAGTTGTCTGGGATGAGCCCTTTCTTATGATGATGAGAGTGTTAGGGTTCCTTTGTTGTCCCAGGTTTAGGGACAGGAGGTGAGGTGACACCTTCCAAAAAGGAAGAAATACTTCAAAATGGCATTGCCTAAAAAGATTATGTAACAGAGCCTAGAACAAGGTTTGAAAGACAAAAAGAGTCAACAGCTATCACTTTAAAAGAATTCTGCGCATGAGCTGAACACATGTATCTTCATTACAGTACCCGTGAAATACCTTGAGGAAAGGGTCTATTATGTCTGAAATCGTAAGCTCCATTCTCAATGGATTTTTAATTATGAATTGGGTGAGCATCATGAACAATTCCAACTAAAATAGACTCACCTCTCTCCACACTGAGGATCAAGAAGCGGTTGTTAAAAAGATAGGCAAAACCCTGGGATTCTACAACAAGACAGTAACCATGTTTCCAAGTTGTTCACTACAAGGAATTCATTATTTGAACATTATGTGGAACATTTACAGACAAATTCCCTCTGGCAACACTGGCATTTTGCAAATATATTGGTAAATGTCAGAAATTTGCAAGTTAGAAATGTCTTCTTTTAGTTAGAGTTTCAAATAGTTTGGTTATGACATTACATGTCTTGCATTCTGCAAAGACTTAGCAAAAAAAAATGTTTAAAATATGATTTACAGTTTAAGAAGAACAGTTTACAGAATCCAGGCAGTGCTTCTATTTTAGTGATCAGAGAACCTATAGCTGTTTAAACATTATCAAGCAAATGACTGTAAGGGTCCATTGTAATGGGACATGGGACACAAGATGGAGGGAACTGACAATTACTATACAATTAGGTGTTGCATTCCCACTTAGTTCTTACCTCTGCAATCCTCATAGTACTTCATCAAAGTTCTGTGAATTTCTTCAAAACCCAGACAAGTTAAAAAAAAAAGAAAGAAAAACAGAAAAAGTAAAACTTTCAGAGTCAAAAGACAAGTTCCTGGACTTGAATTCGTTTTTAACTCCGAATCCTAATTAGATCTAAAAATGAACAATATGTACTTAGCATTAATTTAGGAAAGATTCCATAATCATCTTGAATAGATTTTTAAGTCTTTAAAATATTTATCCATGCAGTGGGAATTCATTATATTTTGTTAAAAAAATTGCTTGGTTTTATAAAAATACTAAAATCATAATCATGGAAAAATGAGACAATACATAAATGGGCACTTCTAAGTTCTCTGACTCTATGGTGGGAAATGATGCTCATCAAATGTCCATAGCAATCTTTCACAATAAATAATTAAGAAAATCATCAACCATATGTATTTTACCACTGTTAATAATTTAAAGAGCCAGAATATGATTTCATATCTAATCTGTCCTTTTTAGATTAATACAAAAGCCCCATGAAACCAAGAAATGGATTCCTGTGTTTGTTCTAACATGGGTCCCTCACATGGTATAGAACGGAGGTTCAGGCAAAAACAGATTAAGTAGATATCAGGCAACCAGGACACGGTGGCCATGTGTCCCATCTGGGAGGGGTGTATCATCTTTTTTTAAGAGAGGGACAGTGAGAGAGAGAGAGAGAATCAATTTTATTTAGTTTTTCATGTGACTTTTGTTGCTCAGACACTTTGTTGTGTACATGGTGCTGGGGTTTGAACCTGCATCCTCGCACATGCCAGGCAAGTGCTATAACCATTGAGCCACTGCTCCAGTTCCCAGGTTAAAATATTTTTAAGGGGATGTTCACCTTGACCAATTACATTCTTTTCCTCTTACTTCCTAATTCCAGCTGTAGCTCTGGCTTATGGCCCACCTGCCCATGGGCTCAAATTATTCCAAATCTGGAGAAGGAAAAGGGCTGAAACTCTGTCCCCAGATTTCAAACCCTGTGAAACAGTGAGTGAATAACATGCATGAAGTGTCCCATTCTCCTAAAATAAGTTCAGTACTTAACATACCTGGAGTTGACAATGCACCCTAGAGTCACAGTCAAAATTGGGCTTGCTACTTCCTCTTTATTTTCCAATCCACAATTCTGGGTAGGATTCTCCAGGCACAGAACAGAGGGCTCCTGGGAGACCTGAGCTGTCTCTGTTAGCAGGAAAGGAGATGAGATTTTGTGATGCAGAGAGCTTGAAAAGCCAAATAAAGCAATCTCCTTAATTTAAACTAAGTAGGGTGAACAGATTTTCAAGTGTAGAATTTGGGGCCTGTGGGAGATGGAGATAAGGCAAGAGCAGCTGGAAAAGGCACTCCTTGCAGGCATCTAAGCCAAAGTAGCCTGAAACCCGGGAAATAAAGGTCCCCAGGGAGAACAAAGCCTGAGATGCCATCCAGGTGAAACAAAATGAGTATTTGAACAACAATCTATTTAGGAGTTTGGCACAGAATTAACTGATGAAAGGGAAACATACAGGTTAAATAGGCATTATTTAAAAGATTTTCCCACAATGAATTTTCTACTTTATTGTACAATTACTTCTATGCTTGAGTACCTTAATAGATTTGGTTTATGCCTACCAGGGACTCAGTATACAGTTAAGTCTAAAATCGTTGAATCAGGATCCACCTGTTCCTTACCTCTGCACCCAAGGCACTGGGTCTGATTTTGTAATAATGCAACTTTCTGTAGGACTCCTGGATAGGATGAAGATAGTGACAACAATAGGAATTGAAGAAAGGAACAGATCTGAGAGATGACACAGAAGCATCAAGGGAACTTGATGATTTTGAAAGATGGGGAATTTAGGGGGAACTGGGTGAGAGGAAGAAGAGAACCCCAGAAAGGGGTTGGGTTTGGAAAATGACTAAACTATTAATTCCTGCCAAAATGAAGTCCCTTAGGTCTGGAAATTTTGGCACAGCGCTCATCACTCAAAGGTACCACCTTGGCTGAATTGTTTTGAACAGTGTGTACCAGTGTCAATAAGGCACATCGGAGTGAAAGCACGTCTGTGGTGGGAGGCGAAGGATGAATTCAGTTATCACGTGGTGAATCTGGAGTTCTTGCAGGACCCCTAGATGATGATTTCCCATGGATCACTGGATATGTCTGTGGGGCAGGGGGCCCAAGCAGTTTGGAAATGTAGAGGTGATGATAATGATAACACAGCTGGTAGCTAAAAGTAACACATGCCTAGAGTAGTTGTGACCTAAAAAGAGAAGAGCTCATTAGATGATGAAGTTGCTTTGCAATTTGCCTTCTATAGAGGATGAGACAGAAGAGCCGGAAGAGTGTCCACTGTGCGCCACGGAGGACGGAATGAAGATCTTAGGCGGCACCCAGAGGCTGAGAGCAGAACCACGGAGGCAAATGTACTACAGCTAATGAAATAGGAGCACTATCTTCAGAGTTGTGAAGCATTCAGGATTCCAGGGAGAGCCGGAAGCGAGACCATTCCTAGGCCAGCATTCACCCATTTGAATGTAATAAAGGTCCAATGAGGCCAGAGGAGTGGGTAAAGCTAATAATGAATCATGGAGAAAAGGCAGGGTTGGGACAGTTGACATCAGAGGGGGAGTGCTATGGCTTGGTGCTCTGTGTCCACCAAAACTCGTGGTGCTCCCCAGGGGCCTGGTATTGAAGGTGGTGGTGTCTTTAAGAGGTGGGGTCCAGGGGTAGGTGACTATGTCATGGGGTCAGCACTCTTGGAAGGGATTGGTTTAGTTCTCACAGGATCAGGTTATAGAGCAAGACCATTCTCCCCCTTTAAAAAAAGAGAGAGAAAGGGCTGGAGCGGTGGCTCAGTGGTTTCGGCGCTTGCCTGGCAAGCACGAGGACCCGGGTTCAAACCCCAGCACCACGTACACAACTGAGTGTTGGAGCAACTAAGGCCATGTGAAAAACTAAATAAAGTTGTTTCTCTCTTTCTCTGTCTCTCTCACTATCCCTCTCTCTTTAAAAAGAGAGAGAGAGAGAGAGAGAGAGAGAGATGGACAGAGAGAGAGAGAGAGAGAGAGAGAGAGAGAAGCAATTTAATTTAGTTTTTCATCTGCTTTCCTGGGGTTCAAACCAGTGTCCTCATGCATGCCAGGCAAGCACCATGATTGCTGAGCCACCGCTCCAGTCCCTGCTTAGCTCCTTCTGCAATGGTCAGTTCCCTTTTGGTTTCTCTGTCCCACTGTGCCACAGTCAGGCCATCCTCTCCAGACACCGGTACCATGCTGTTTAGACTTACCAGAACCCTGAGTTGAAAGAAACCTCTTTTCCTTACAAAGTATCCAGTCTCAATTAGCTTGTCACAGCAACACAAAACAGACTAGGGAGTGACAGAGAGAGACTACATTGGCCAAGGGAGGAAAATCTTCATGAGACTGTGTATTGTTTGTTGCTATGGGGAGTTAACAAAAGACAGAGTGGAGGAGTGTAATGCTGCGGCCAGAGGGTGGGCTGTCTGAATTCATGGTTCCTGAGGTGGATGTAGTTGATGAGTAGGTACAAGCTCTCAGCTGGGACCAGGAATCAGAAATAAAAGGAGGTAAGAACCATTCCACCTTAGCAAAGAACAATGGAAATTATACAACATGATGGTAGGCTTTAAAAAGAGAGGAAGTCCAATGTCAGACTTCAGAGTCTCAAGGTGAGAGCACAAGAGGTTGTTGTGTTGCTAGTGGCAAAGAGAGGGGTGGTCTGCAATAAGTTATCCAAATGCCCTGAGTCCGACAGGGCCAGGGAAGTGTTAGGAAGACGTGGATCGAAGCATCCAAACTGGTCCCGAGTGAGATAATGATCAATCTACAGTCAATTCAGAGAGTCACAGAGGACAAAGGTTCTCCAGGAATAGCCAGGGTTTGGTCTTCAGGAAACCAGGAGAGAGAAGGCTTTGAATCTGGGTCTGTTCCCAGGGGATCAGATAACAAGACATCCTGGAGAGAATGTGGACGGAAGGGAGGAGCAGCAGAGAAAGCACGGGGAAAGCAGATCCCAGAAGAACTCTCCTTAGGTGGCCTTGGATAACAGGAAATGCAAGGATGGTGGATTTTGCAAACAAGTCTTAAAAAAAAAAATCAGCCCCAGATGAAAACAGCACAGGTTAGCAACAGAATAGAAGAGCCACGGCACAATTCCACAGTGGAATTCTACTCAGCAGTAAAAGCCCCCATCTCTGGAGAGGTGTAGCAACATGGAGAGACCGCAAATGCACCACACTGAAACCAGGCACTAAAACTGACTTACATCTGATCCCATGCTATTAAAAAATAAAAGAAGGCAAAACTATAATAATAGGAAAACTATCTGCAATTGCTTCTCTGTAGGGTGCATGGGATTGATTGAAAAGGAACACTTTTTTAGAGATGTTTTGGGGAGGGCAGGGGGAGGGTGGGTAATTGGGTGGGCACTCTTGGGAGTAAATCTAATCTTCAGAATCTATATACATATGATATTATTTCGTTAAAAACTTATATGATTGTTCAACAAATAAATTTCTCAATAAAAAAAAAGAAAAAAGAAAAGAAACGGGACTCCTGGGAACTTTCTGGAATAACAAAATTTTGGGCCTCAGTAGGGATTTTGGCATCTGCTCATGCTGAATGTATCCTTAAGACCTGAACCATTCACCTGGTGCAAATCATCACTTAAAAAATAGCCCCAGCAGTCCTTTAAAAATTGATCCTGACCTGGATTATTTTGCCTCTAAAGATTCCTTGCGTCTGTTGATGTATTGAAAATGGATTCCTATACTCCTGACAAGACCTCCCAAACCTGAAAACACCAGAAACACGTAGCAGTTGTATAGAACTCTGGGATTTGCAGATAAGATACTGGTTTTATTTTATTTTTTCCACCTAGTAAATGCTCAATAAGAGAGAGTTGCAATAAAGCAGCTGCTCTTCCTTTACAAAGAAACGGCTCGTGCAATGCTCGCTCAGGTAAAGAAGTGACCATAACTTAAAGGGAAGCTCTCTGTGCAGCGCTGGCAAGAGCTGAGACAGTCTGCTGGAATAGCGAAGCAGGCTACTATCATCGTCTGCCGTGGCTGTGGCATTTGGAAGTTGACAAGGGTAGCTTTTCTGTGCTCCCTCTATGTAGGTTATAGGTGTTCTGATGAGGGGAGAACATGCCCAGGGTTCCGTTTACATCAGAGTTTGCAATCAGATATTTCTTTCCTTATAGTAGTTTTTCTTAAACACCATAAAGAATATTTTCCCCATTAATTGAAATTTAATTCTGTATTTCTGACTAAATATATTGTATCAAAGCCATGTTACCAGAAAAAATAATACACACACACAGTTGCCAAAATCTACCATATTTTGGAATTATAAACAGTTATAGATCCATAGCTACATTGCCTCATTTTTTTTTTTTTTTTACTGGAAAACAAAGAAAACCTTTGCTTGTCAGTTACAGGAAAGCCACTGGGAAAAGTTATTATCAAAAAATAATAAGAATATGTATCAGAGGAAAAAAGAAGACTGAGCAGTACCGACGTGTTACAGAGCTGTCTCAGGGTACACCAGGGTATGGTGGAATGAAAGCTGGGTTCTTGTTTAAGTTCTCTTATGCACTTTTTCTTTGGTTTAGGGAAAGCTGTGAATTCTATGTGCTATCAGGAACAAGCAAGATAACACTTCTAAAAGGCTATATATCCTGTTCTGTTCTCCCAAAATTATACTTAATGGAATTATTTGGACAGTGTAGAAATGAGGAGATAAATCAAGCCCCCAAAGAATTCTATTTCTTTGTTCATTTGACCAAACTCGGGGCTGGAGCCATGGCTCAGTGGTTACAGCGTTTGCCCAGCACACGCGAGTACACGGGTTCAAACCCCAGCAACCCACGTACCCAACTAAGTGTCAGAGCAACGAAAGCCAAGTGAAAAACTCAATAAAAATTTATTCTCTCTCTCTCTCTTTCACTGTCCTTGTCTCTTTAAAAAAAAAAAAAATTGACCAAACTCTGTACTGTGGTCCGGTGTGTTATACAATCTCCAGATGTTCTTGTGCACTCTAAAATATGACTAAAGACTTTTGGTCAAAGCTGTGCTACTCTGTTAAATGCAGTAACTCAAATATTTCACAATTCGTTTGAACTGGAATATGTACGTGGATGGTAATTCCAGCCTCGGCACTGACATCTAAAATGAAGGTAAAAGTAGTCTCTGTTTTGCTCGCTCTTCTACCACCACCAACACAGAGAGTGCGAGGAACATTTGAGGCTTGATGGTGTAAATCCACAGCTAAGGGAATGAAGGTGAGGCCGAACGGCACACGGAGACAACGAATCCTGTAGGTTATTAACAGAATTCAGTAGGTTGTTAATAGCTGCTTGAACTGCCAACCTCACACTTTATTATCCGGCATCCTCCTACTTGTTTCTGAAGGCCCAACATAAAATAATTTCCACTAAGAAGTTCTCTGTATCTCAAGTAGGCAGGAATTGCTACTCAGAACTGTGTCCATCCCTGACAGGGCACCTGTCCCACTACCTGGCAGTTGACCTTGGCAGTAGGACCTGATACACCATAGACTTTCTGGGTCCCGAGCTGTGCATTTGTAGACACCCAGATCCTGGGGCCATGCCTGATATACCCAGAAGTCCTCAGTAACACGGTGACTAGTCAGTTTATTGGGCTGGGACAGAGCTTGGTGGTAAAGCACCTGCCTAGTATCCATGGTACTGGGTTCAGCACTGCCAAAACAAACAAACAAAAAAGCTGCTTTAAATTTTATTTGAATATTTTTTTGAAGAAAGACATTGATTTTTACGGAGTAAAGAAAAAAATAGGAAACCTGTCAATCAAGCGATAAACTTGGCAGACTTCGTACAGAGAATCAGAAGAGAGGCTATCTCAGAACACCTACAGGTCAGATACTGCCTTTTTTTCCTACTCCATCTAAAACATTTGGGGCTAGCACACCCCAAAACCTTCACAATAAGCCTCTTCATTCATAACAACATGAAGACCCAGTTTGTTTTCTTTCTGTAATTTGTGACATGATAAAGTTATCAAAGAGAGCCCAGTCTGCAGACTCACCGTTTAGTTCTCAAGTTACAAAGATTCCCAATTACCTATTAGTTGATTGCTCTCCTATATGCACACTAGATCACGCCACGGTTTTTTGTTTTGGTTTGTTTTTTTGTTTTGTTTTTGGTCCATAGTTTTCACATTTCTCTCCTCAGCTTTCAAAACTCCCCCGGCACAGTGTAGGGACTCAACAGACTGCAATGGAAAAAAGCTTCAAAATAAAGCTGTGAATTATCCTAAGTGATTACGTGGTACCTAAGTGTAACCGTGCAAAACTTAAAGATAGAAAAAGAATTTTTAAATTGATTTTATTTATTCATCTGTTTTTTGTCTTTCCAACACTTAGTTGTGTATGTGGTGCTGGGATTTGAACCCAGGTCCTCACGCATGCCAGGCAAAGCACTCTACTGCTGAGCCACCACTACAGCCCCAGAAAAAAAATTTTTTTAAAGTTACCTATTAAACTTTTCATCCCCATTCTCCATTGATTCTTTTTATTTCCATTTATACTACAAAGTTTATAAGAAGCATCTTGAATTGTCCTACTAACTTCAAGAAAACAGAGTAAGATCTTCAGCTTTATTGATGTAAAATTCAATGCATAACTTGTCTAAGTTTATTTTAAGCATGTTTTGTTGAACAGGAAGTTTCAAGCGTATTTCTTAATGTTTCTATTGTATAGCTTAACTTTTTTTTAACTGCAAACATAAAATGTGAATGTGCAATGAATCCATAAATGAGCTGAGTCCTCTCAGTTTATTTAGCCTTCCCGTAGACCATTTGCCTCTAGCATTAATGTTTGAATTATATTCAAAGCAATGCTGATCAATATAAAAGCCATGAATTTAGCTGCATGGCTAGCACAGAGTTCACTGGAAGTGAATCTCAGACATAACTTTCAAACAACCCATTGTTATAACGGGAGGTATTAGGGATAGAGTAATTAATGCTGCGGCTGCTACACAAGGCACTGTGCCACTAAGTTAATATATTGCACAAATAACTGCAATGGCAATACTGTGGGGGCAGGTCTGGAACTGAACCCAGGGCTTTCTGCATGCCAGGCAAGTGCTCTAACCCTGAGCTCTACCCCCAGGGCCCTCAAAAGCAACTCTTAAATTTCTAAACACTGAGACTATTCTCACTATGCAAAAGATATCTAAGGAAAAAAAGAAGTACATATATTCAAATATCTGTCATATTTGCCTCACTTTGTTATCAACCAAACTTCAAAGCTTTTGTTGTTTTTTGGGGGGGTTCTTTCCACAGTTCTTATTAGTGCATTAAAGTTGTACATAATGATGGGATTTGTTGTTACATATTCAAACACGCACATAATATAAGGATATAATTTGGCCAGTATCCCACCCAAGCACTCTCCCCATCCTCTTCCCATCCCATAAGCCCTTTCTTCTACTGATAGGTACAAAATAGACTTTTTTCCTTCCCCCGATTTACCCTCCCTTCCTTCCCTCCAGTCCTTCCTTCCGCCCCTCCCCTTCTCCTACCTCTCCTCTACTAGACTTCCTTTAGTTCATCTATTAATCGGTATTTGAATGATTCTTTATGCCATCTTATCCTTCCCTCCCCCTTTCCTTTATTTTGCTGTAACTTCCACCAATGACAGAAAACATATGACTTTTGTGGTTCTGAGTTTGGCTAATTTCGCTTAGCATGATCTTCTCTGTTTCCATCATCTGCCGGTGAATGGCATAATTTGCTTCTTCTAAAGAGCTTTGTCTTCACAGACACAGCTGTACCTTTCTTTCACCTGCTGAATCATGTCCCCCTACACCTGCCATCCCTCTCCCGGTGTCCACTCTCATGAATTTTGTACTTATCCTTCCCCTGCGTACTTTGTTCATTCACCAAACTTCTTCTCTAAACAACACATACCAAATTTTTACCTATTTCTCTAAACTATGTATGTAAAATATTTGCCATTCATGCATCACCAAATAATCTCCAAACACATGTTATTCTTTCTGCTGTACTTTACGGCTTCTCCTTCCTTAAACTTGTATTTGATCCCAGTAGCTCAGGAGACTGAGAAAGGAGGGTCTCAAATTCAAGGTCACCAGCCACTTAGTAAGGGCTACGCAACTTAGCAAGTTCGGGTCTCAAAGTAAAAAATAAAAAAAGGGCTGTGGATGTGGCTCAGTGGTTAAGCACCCCTGGGTTTAATCTCTCGCACTAAAACAAATTAAAAAATTGCATTTGAGATATAACTATATGGAAGCATGAAGTTCCAACCAATTCACGTTAGCTGTGATATTAGGCTCCATTGGATGAGAATGCCACAATGCCGATCAAGACCCTGCTCCCTGAAAGTTCCCTTTGCTTTCAGCTCCTCCTGGGCACAAACCAGGAGCCATCCCCCACACTGCCACCTCTGCAGCCTGCCTACTGGTTTTAATTGTAAGATAAGGGCTTGGTGCAAAGTGATTTTTTTTCTTGCAATGGACCCAGTATTATCACTTTTCTTTTTCTTTAAAGGACATGAAACGCTGGTACAAGTCTTAAAGTAAATAGGTGTACAGACTCTGTAAAGCAAACAATTAATAACTAAAGTAAATAGGTAAATTAAAAAAAAACCTTCTCATAAATGAATCTATTGCACTTCATTTTTCTTCTTACAGATAACCCCATAATTAAGTCTGTGTGCATTTCCTTCCTTATACACTAGAGACATTTTCCTGAATCACGGCTAGTACAAGAACAGTTGGGTTGAATTTATACGCATTTATACTTAGTAGATAATAGACAATTGGTCTGCAATTTGGTTTTACAAACCCCAACAGCCACCAATAGCTCTTAGCAGTTCCCTTTCTAGACATCTTCACCAACACTTATTTTACGAATTAAAAGTGTTTTACCAATCTGACTGGTGCGAAACTCATCTCATTGTCAGTTTTACCTGAATTTCCCCAATTTCTAGTGAAACTGGGCATCTTGTCAATTGATTTATTGTTCATTCCTTCTGGCCTTTCTTGGAAATTGCCTGTTTGGATCCATTCTCCATGTTCCTATTAGTGATGGTCTTTTTTTGTGAGCTAACCTATAAAAAGTCTTTATGAAATTGAAACACTGATTCTAGATTGTTTATATATGTTGTAAACATCTACTCCTAGTCTGTGACTTTGCTAACATTATTTATAGTGGTTTTCATTGAACAGGAGATATTTTATTTTAATGTAGACCAATATATCGTCTATTTTATTGAAACAACTTTCATTCTCATTTGAGAAACTTTACGGAGTTTACAGAAATTATCTTATATTTTATTTCCACAATTATAATATTCACTTTACATAATTGTATATATTAAACCTACACACAAGGTATGTGAAAGGTACAGATTTAATTTTTCATGTATTTAAAGGTATAGATCTATTTTTTTTCTATACAGATAATGGAGTATCTCCAGATTATTTATTTACCAGTCTATTTTTTTTTTACTATTTTCTAATGTTATCTGTATTATGAACCTAATTATTAACTGAAATCTTCACATTTAAATATCATAACATTAAGACACAGTTTCAACACACATTTTTTGCAGGGGAGACAAGGGAAACAAATATTCAGTCCACAATGTGAGTACTCAGTAAATCTGTGACTTGTGGGCTGGAGCAGTGGCTCAGCAGTTATGGCACTTGCCTGGCATGCATGAGGACCTAGGTTCAAACCTCAGTGCCACATAAACAACTAAGTTTTGGAGCAACAAAAACCAGATTAACACTAAATAAAATTTATTTCTCTCTCTCACTGACCCTCTCTCTCTTCAAAAAAAAAAAAGTTTTTTTTTAAATCTTCTTTGAGTTGTTAGAAAGTAATTCAAGCAAATTTCCTGCAGCAGACCATAAGAAACACCTTTCCTCTCATCTAAGAGCTAACCTAAGTCTTACAAGAGTCACATTATTTGTGCATGATATTTAGAGAATACTAAACGTAGACATTTCGAGAGACAGAGAAGGAGAGAACAAGGAAAGAGTTACTCTGGTTGCTCTTTGGTGGAGTGACTGTAACCTATAGGGTCCCAGCCAGGGGAAAGGAGGAATCAGCTGCACCCACAGTGAGCATCAGTTTCTGGGAGCCTCTGTGGGTCTGTGCATCCTGCTGGCAGTGATTTTAATTTAGAGATATGCATTATTTACGTGCCTATGTCACTGCCTTGAGTTGTAATATACAATGTTTTCACACTGCACTTTATGTCCAACTTAATGGATTCCCAAGGACATTTTCATTACACATGGATTTCACTATAAGTGCTGAATTTAAACCCTAATTGCTAAGTCAGATGCTGCTGCCCTGTGATCAATGTCAATGGACCATCAAAACCCTGTTTCAGTTTGAATGAGAGGTACAGATGAAGGGCAGCTGTTAGTGCAGTTATGTGCTGTTTAATGACAAGGACACAGTCTAGGAAGGGCATCAGTAGGTGATTCTATCCTTGTGTGAACATCGCAGAATATATGTAAACAGACCTAGACTGTATAGGTCAATCACTCAGTGTGGCCTGTCAAAGCATTCTAGAGACCCATAAATGCAACTGCTGGCATACTTTTTGACAGTACAGGTTTTCTAAGTGTATAATCTAAAATAACAATATTATTACAGTATAGTAAATATATAAACCAGTAACATAGTCATTTGTTTATCAAATGTTTTGTACTATACATAATTGTATGGGCTGTATTTTTATATGAATAAAAGTTTAGCTGATGTGTTTACTCCAGGATCACCATGAACACATGACAAATGTATTGTGCCCTGACATGATGGCTTTGATGTCACTAGGCAATAGAAACTTTTTTAGTTCCATTATGATGTCATGGGACCACCACTCAACATTCAGCCCATTGTGGATGGAACCATTGCTATCTGGTACATGACTGTATTTACTCAGAAGCAAGAATAAACCAGAACATGCAGAAACAAGAGTGACATCTGAGACTAGAGCAACATGTCTCACTTGCCCAGGTAGATCAGGCACACCGAAATACCAGATGCTTAGAAGGAGAGGTGCTTCCTCAATCTGGGCAACAGCTGAGCCTTTTCCTACTGGATGAAGATAGGACTTTCTGATGCTGTTTATTTAAAAAACCAGAAAGTGCCTTCCATGGACTGAATATTTGTGTCTCCACAACCCCCAACTCAAACTCCAATACAATAGTATTTGAAGGTAGGGCTTTCGGGAGACAATTAGTTCAACACCTTACCCGATCCTACTGAGGAAGCCCTATACAAATAGGACAAGATTGAATTCAGACCTAGTTCTTTCCTTTCTGGATTTCGAATTTTAGATCACTGAAGAAGAATTTGCTAACTGATTTGTTAGTACCCTGGAAGAGTTAATGATTCATCCAAAGTGGAAATTCCCTGGAATGAAGTAGTTCATACTCTGTGGAAATGTAGCCCAATACGTTAACATGTGAATAAATGAGATCTGCACACAGAGGTGCCAAGGTTGACGTATTACTTAGCATCCTCTCTGCACCCTGCAGAGAGCAGCATCTGTATAACGTAGTAAAAATAAATAAGGCTTTGAGTGCACAGCAAAGATAATCACACATCAATTTGCACATAAACCCCAGCTTGCCTACTGTAGATGATTGTTGCAGCTCAAGTTCTCAAGGATGACAAGTCATTTCCAAAGAGCATGTGCCTCAGACAATGGCTTCACTGCTTCAAATACTGCTACTTCCCTCTCTCAACCCCAGAGTTGACAGGATCCCCTTCAGGAGGGGATCAGTAGAACAGTGGTCAAGTGCTCAAAAACATCCATGGGTAAAGAAGGTCCAATCAGCATATGGAGGGTGTCACACAGTTTCCCGGCTCTCTACAGATGACTATTCTAAAATGTAATCACTGTTAGAGGGTCTTGGTCTAAGAGTGGTTTCTGCACTGTTATCAATGCAGGCAGATACCGAGCCTTACGAGGTATATCAGGAAGCTACTACTACTGAGCAGCAATGATCAGAAAATGAATCCAAATACAGCAACTGCTTCATGTTGCAGGCCACATGACCCATAGCTGTAAAAGCAGAAATTTCTAAATAAAATGGGAACCTGTTCTATAAATATGCCTCCATGTGAAGGCACACAGAGCAGTCATTAAATGTCGAATATATAAAAGTCAAAACAGTGGAATGGAAAAACATAACTACTATAGTCTACTGTTTTGGTGAATCTTTGTAGCTTTAATTCTCATTCTCTCCCCCTTTCTTTCTGCTTATCCTTTCTACCTTTTTCCCTCCATTTATTCTAACAGAACAAACAAGCACTGGAGGAAGCTTGGTAGGAAATATACCTCAATGGTGAGAGCGATTCTGTGCAAAGTAACGGGTGCTTATCATTTCACTTTAAAGATGTGAAGAGATCAAAAGCATCCAGCATGGGCTGGAACCGTGGCTCAGCCACTTCCGGGTTTGCCTTGCATGCACAGGGACAAAGATTCAAATCCCAGCACCAGATCTACAACAAAGTGTAGGAGCAATGAAAGCCACATGAAAAACTAAATAAAATTGATTCTCTCTCTCTCTCTCTATTAAAAAAAAAGAAAAGAAAAAGAAAAAAGCAACCATCAGCTTTATCTGTGAGTGTCAGAGCTGTCAATCCTGGGTGGCGGGATGCTGTGCAGCTTTCTACCTACTCGCTGAATTTAATCCTCCAGTACCCCCGCTATGACAATACGACCTTTTGCATCTCTCCAAGTATGACTGCGAAGGTGACTAACCTGATCTGACTTTATTAGATTCATATTTTTACCATCAAAATTGTTTGCCAACCAAGTTAATAACGAAAGGCAAATTTTCAGAAATCATGTCAATAGAATTATCTGGTCTTGAATGTATTTGCATATGAAAACAAGTTTGAATTGAAGTGAATTATTTTAAATTAATGAGCAGACCTCAAAATAATTCCTTTGTTCATTGATTCTCTCCCTTGCTATGTATTTATTGAGCACTTTGTGTGTCCCAGACCCTGTTCTTGATGCCAGGGATACAACAGGAAGTAGCACAGGACTTACTCTCAAGTTCATTATCAAGGGAAACATCACACACACATGCACATGCTAATGCTGGACACAGCCTCTGTGGATACTGTAAGCATAAGACCAAGAATCAGAGGGACACAAAGAAAATCCCCACACTCATCCAGTCTCGGAAGGATTCCTGGAAATGGGAAGGGAATGTTTTCACCAAATTAAATAGTATAAATAAAGTTATATGGGTGAAATTGACAAAAACAACAACAACAACAACAAAAACCAAAAAACAAAAAACACCTGAAGCCAAGAGCCTCCTGAGTTGCAAGTGAAAAATGGGAAGACATGAATTTTGCCAAATGGAACAGACAATAGAGAAACATTCACCTGCTAAAGGGTTCACACTTGAACTAGTGGCAAGAATTGACATGATCAGCAAATCAAATAATTCCATTCCTCTCCACCTGGTGGTTTACATAGCCCCTAGAGCTCTTTAATAGTTCTATAAGTGGGCTGGAGCAGTGCATCAGCATTTGTAGCACTTGCCTGGCATGCACAAGAGCACAGGTTTGAACTCCAGCATCACATGCACAACCAAGTGTCAGAGCAATGAAAGCCACATGAAAAACTAAATAAAACTGATTCCTGCTCTCTCTTTCTGTCTCTCTCTCTCTCTTAAAAAAAAAAAAACAGTTATATAAGTGAGGCCACTTAGTCGGACAAGATTAATCCAACATACCAGTGCAAGGGGCACAGAGAATTAGGGCACTTGTAGAAGGGATGCAGCAGAGAGGATGAATCTAAAAATAACTAGTCCAACTGGCACGATAAAAGATATGGACCTTCCCAATCTATATGATGGATGTGGGAAATTACCAGAAGCTACTTGGCCAGGCAGCAAACTCCCTACCCACTGTTTCAAAATCTACTGACTCTGGTCCTCATCAGAATCTATTGCCTCCGGCCCTTATCAGAGGATCCCCACTCTACTAAAAAGCTCAGTCTAATAGTCACCCTACTAAAAAACCCAGTTTAACCAGAAAAATTCTTGCTGTGACCCCCTCCCCACCCCAATTCAGCCCATAAAAGATCTCCTCTCCTAAAGCCAAGTGGCCATTTTCCACTTGGAAGGTGTGTCCCTGCAACTAATGCAATAAATCTCCTGGATCTGTTGATGTCTGGTCCCTTTCTTTATGTGCCTCCTCTCCTCTTTCTTGGCCTCTTTTCCTTTCACGAGTACGAGTTTTGCATACCACATCAAGTAGTCCAAATGTTTCAAAGATCACCCTAAGAATCTGTTAATTCTCAATGAAGGACCCTTTGTCTCCAATAAGTAAAACTGGTTGGAAATTCCATAGTAATACCTATAGAAATTAGTTGGAATTAATTTGTCTGCTCTTATACAATGAGTAATAAAAATGGGGTGGATATGATCAATGGTGCTATATGGAACAAACACAGGGACTCTTATAAACATGTACATGTAACCTGTTAATAAAAAGTAGATTTCATGTAACAACAGCAACAGTAAGAGCTGGCCTGTTCCTCAACCTGAATCAGTGAAATTTTATCTTAGAAAAGATTTCCTTGGAAATTAAAGTATGCTAGCTTCCCTGTAAAAAGAAAAAAAAATGTTATTATTCACTATGTCACCCTCACAAGGTTTGTGACAGTCTACCTTTCCTAAATTACAAAATCAAACACATAACCAACCCAAGAAAAGCCTAGGTGAAATTGAGTTGGGCCATCTAATCAGCAGCATATCTTTAAAACCTTGTTAAGTAGGGACTTGCTGAGCCCAAAAGTACAACTATAGGGCATTATGCACCTGTCCAGGCAGACATTTTAAACTGAATCGTGAATATTAACTTCAGGAACACACACACACACACACCTGTTTATAAATGCAACTACGATGGATATGGAAAACATCTTTAAAATCATACTGATCAAGTGGATGGAGCAGTATAGGGATGTGTCCCTCACATGTGCAGGGACGCAGGTTCGAACCCCAGCACTACCTACACAGCAAAGTATCTGAGCAACAAGACCCAAAAATGAAAAACTAAATAAAATCGATTCTCTCTCTCCCTCTCTCCCCCTTGCACTGCCCCTCTCTCTTAAAAAAAAAAATCATACCAATCAAACCTTGCATTGCTAAATAGTAAAAAACATATAATTCAGAGAATGATAAAAATATACGTATATAGTTTCTATCATTTAGCAGATCTGTGGTTCAGAATTTAAACATGTGGGGTGCCAGTAAAATCTGACAGATAAAGATTCAAATGGCAGCACATGACCATGTCAATTTTTGATTATTTGGCCCTTGGCTATTTACCTTGACTCTAAACTACAGAATTATTGTAATTGTAGGCCAAAATTGTGAGTATCATGACAGAGACAAATAAGAAAAAAAATGGAAATTGATATTTATAAATTGCTTAAGTATTGCCTGAATAAGTCAACATTTACTCTGATACTTTTAATATTTTACATAAAATATAAAGAAAATCTACATTTTCCAAAAAGTTACCCAATCAGTAACACTAGAATGAAGGTGGGTCTGTTCTTTGACCTTAGTGAGAATCTGTTGAGCGGGCTCATTTTGACCTGATTTGTGGAGCTACAAGTGGTTTTCCGTGTTGATGTTAACCTCACGGAAGCCTTTGAAATATAAATAATGAGCAGTAAACAGGGTCATAAGGACTCTGCCTGCTGTGGATCCCATTTGCAAAAGAAAAGCTAAGAGAAGAAATGCAGTTCAAATGTTTATCCCTTGAGGTGTGATGAAAAGCCATCTACGGAATGCATCTGGGACGAAGAGCAGCTCCTGGGAGAACTTCCTCCATGTGCCCTTCACTGTGAGCAGTGGAACCATCACTGTGCCACTAAACCCTCTGGAAAGTTCCTGCAACCAAACTGCCCAAGACACCACACGTGGCCAGGAAACATTTGAAACATGGCCAGGGTGATGAAGGAACTGCTTTTCCAACTTAGTTTAGCTCAAATTCATTGGAATTTAAATAGTCAGAGGTGGCTAGGGGTGACCAGTCAATCGCACCTATAGAGTGAGCACGCTGAACCCAAGCATTCGGCTTTAATTTTCAAGTAAATCAAACTGTACCTACCGGGGAAAATATGATACAGTTCTCCTCCTTGGTCTCTAGGATTCCCACCGTGCTTTGCCGTTACTATGGACAAACCATGCTCTGCTGACCATTTACCCCCCAGGAGAAGAAAATTAACATTGCTCATAGGTTCAAAGTACACTGCCAGTGAGCTTGGCAATGGCTTCTCAATGGCTTCTCAAGATGACAAAAGATTCGCAGTCAAGAAATTACACGTTTTGCACGATTTCCCTCTTTTCTTTTTCTTTACTTCCACCATTATAGGCTAGGAGTACTAGAAAGTTATCTAATCTTTCTTTATAAAAGGAATGGAGTGGTGACCACAGGGCTCCCCATTCAGGGCTCTTCAAAGCTGGAAATTTGCCCGGGAAAGACGTTCGCTAATGCTGCTCTATGCTTTTAACCTGGAACGAACCATTTCATTTTGGTTCACACTAGAACTTTACGTGAACTGCTTCTTCCATACTTTTAATCCAGAAAATTCTAAGAAATCCTCTAGCATGCAGAAAGGAAGTATCCTAAGAGATCTTCTTGAGTTTTCGGGGGAACACCAAATATCCCAAGTATAACACTTACTTATGTTTTATTTTTTGGTTTAAGGCATTGAACCCCATGGCACTTAACCACTGAGCCACATCCCCAGCCTTTTTCTTTGCTTTTTTGAGACAGAATTTTGCTAAGTTCTTTAGGCCCTCACCATGTTGCTGAGGTTGGCTTTGAAATTTTGAGCCTCCTGCCTGAGCTTCCTAAGCCACTGGGATTACAGGTGGGTGCTCCCAGACCTGGCCCAAGGATAACACTTAAATTATCTATTTTTCTTTGTCTCAAAGAAGAAAATGAGCATATGTATATAATGTAAAATTGTTTTTGTTTGTTTTTATTTTTTTTTAAATTTTAGAAGCGGGGTTGGGGATTTAGCTCAGCGGCAGAGCGCTTGCCTAGCATGCGCGAGGCCCCGAGTTCGGTCCTCAGACCTGAAAAACAAAAAGTTTTAGAAGCAAAAATTCTATAATTCTATTTCAAGTCATTTTGGAAATGTTTTTTAGGTAATGATGATCCACAATTCAGATACTCCACAAAAAGGTGACTCTCTATTCCCTGTTTAAGAGAAAGGAAGAGGAAGACAACGGAAGATAAGAAAATGTGATAAGGACAATATTGACCCAGTTAGAGATGGGTCTGCAGATAACACGGGCAATCTGTAAAAATAATCTCATTAATTGATATCTGATAACAACAGAGGCTCACGTTCTACGGAATCTTGGAAAGATCTAAAAGATAAACAGTCTGCAGCAAATGACTCCTCCTTCTAGGTCCCAGACACCTCACTGAAATGGCAAGAACCCTTCATGCGCAAGTCTCATCACTATCGCAGGCTATGAAAGGTGCAGTACTTCCTCTCTGAATTTCATTCATTCCTTTTCAGTTATTTAGTCTTCACACTGGAAAAGTGAACACTTTAAAAGATTTCTGTTCTTGGCTCTATCCATAGAATCAGTCCATATTTTTTCCTCCAAATAAGGTGATATCAATAGGTTTTTTTTTTTTTCAAGTGAATATAATGTAACACATCTGAAATGCAAAAAAAAAAAAAAAAAAAAGATCCTCTTTCTGGTTCATAAAGTAAATTATCCATTTGCATGTTTTTTGTTCATGCATCTGAAAGGCTTGAGACCACCAAAGCACTAAAAAGCACTTCAATAGAATGTACCTATTCCCTCAATACCTTCACGCATAGCTAGCACTTGATTTTCTCAGGAATGGAATAGACAGTTTCCTAGAGAATGGTAGTTTTTCAAGAAACTGTGAAACTGTTTTAAAATAACCCCTTAATTTTGAGACAGGGAACTGTCGTGGGGGAAGGGCAAAAATAAAAAATGTGCTACCCACTGGAAAAAAAAAAATAAAACAACTAAACAAAAATCAATCTTTTTTTTTTTTTCTTTTAGATAGCTAAAATTGCTAAAGTGGTTTAGGTAGCATATAATTTTTCTTGTTGAAGAATTTTGTCCAGTTTGACAAGTAAATAAATGTTTAACTCTCTCCCCCTTTTTATTACTGCTGAAACCAGAAGAAATGGAAAAGCTGCAGCGTGTTGACGACGTATTAGCTTCTTTCTCTACATGAAACACACAATGCGGGCGCTACATAGATGGATTGTGCCTTCGACTGGATGGAGAATGGTGGACGAGCTCTGCTTTTGTGGAATTGGATAATTTGTCACGGTTTCTGCCTCTGGAAAAACGAATGCCCAAAGGAAAAGTAGTAGAAAGACTTTTTTTCTTTCTTTCTTTTTTAATAGTGATAAAATATAAAACTGATATTTTGGGTGCACAGAAGTATTTTAAAATATGTAATTTAAATTGCTAAGTTATAAGGACGACTGTTCCCAGCGAACGCAGTCAATCTCGGGTTTCAACCCAAGTCTTTCATCACGCTTCACGCTAAGACGTTTTTGAGATTGTTTTGTAATTATCACATTATTGTCTGATTACCTACTCGTCATTATTTGTTATCATTTAAAAATAAACATAAATGGGTTATTGATAAAATTGTGCCTTATATACGGTGTATACACACACACACACATATATGCATATACGTATAATTTGAACTTTATTTTCTCATACTTTATGTTCCCTATTATGCCAACATATTTAAAAAAGAGTATCTAAACATTAATTATTCCTCTCACAGTAGTTGAATATAGAAGAGAGATTTCCCCAAACCTGCATAGAAAAACAGTCAAATGAAGTCCATTTACAGAACGGTAGCAGCACAAGCCCCCAAAAGTTTGGTTTGATTCTTTTATAAGGATGAATACGTTTCCCTTTTCCTCACCTATCACAGGGATCATAGGTAACCTGTCCATCACCACATAAAAAGTGGATTAAGAAAAAAAAAGCATATCACATTGATTTTAAAAAGGGACGCAGGAACCCTTCACAAATGAAGAAAATCAAGATTCAGGAAGAAAGGTATTTTTATGCTAAGCATGAAAGAAAGAAGTGGATGTTGGGGAGAAACGCGATTGGATAGACAGGGTATGAGCTCACGGTGGCACCCAGGGGAAATTCAACATGACCTGTTCATTTAGGTTCTTCGTGGCTCTCCACATAGTATGCCTGTCCCAGGACATGGGTTCCAAAGGGTCCTACTTTTGGGGAAGGCAGGTCAGAAAGAAACTTTTCCAGGCCTCCTGGTTTACTTTAAAGGACAGGATTCCTGGCTCCTATGGTCCACTTTGGAGGAAAAGGAAGCAGAACAGAGAAAAAGGACAGGAGAAGGTCAGAGAGACCTTGCTGCTGAGGACCTCCCGATCTCCTTCAGTTCAAAGTCCTTAGCAAGCCAAGGTCCTATATCTTTAAAGGGCATCATGTTCTCAACCCTAATAGCTAAATATATACTATTTCTCAAAAAATAGAAAAATAAAAGATTTCAGAATTTACTAACTAGTTTTCCAAAAATCGAGTCTGAAAATGGTGCCTAAACTAGTATTATTTTTCTTCTTCAGATAACTGTGAACTTTTACTATGATACTTTTCTAAGATTAAAAAGAAAAAAAACAATAAAATCCCTCATTTTATCTTTTAAAGCAGTTAAATTGGAGAAGAGATTCTGATGAATATTGATACAAGAGTCTTTCTACTTCCCCTTCCTCCTAAAATTAGCAATCTATTAATTTATAAAATTGGAGCAGTCTGGTTGAATAAAGACAAGTCTCTAGCATTGGTAAGCTATCCTGGGCCTATAACACAACGGTTTGTTCCAAAATTCCTAGGCCATGTGTTTGTCATTTGGGAAATTAACAGGAACATAGTTGAAATTCAAAGAAGATGTATTGATATTTTATAGCCATTCTTTGAGGTTTTGGATCTCTTTCCCACATGCTAACTTGAATGGATTAGTCCTATACCAATCTTGAAGGAAAAACTCAAATTCAACTATTTCTCCAATATTTTTAGGTACAAATGTTTTTGTCACATTTTCTCATTACTAAAATTAACCCTGGGCCATTTTGTTGCTGTAAAGATTAAAATTACTTTTAGATATACTCATTAAGTATTTTCTATATTTAGGATAGTCCATATCTATCTCTATCATCTATATATCAATATATATCTATATATATATCAATCTCTCTCTAAATATGTTTGTGTGTGTGTGTGTGTGTGTGCGTGTGCGCGCTACATTTACAAACCATCTTTAAGCATATTTTGGTTCTTATTATCAAACTAACCACTTGTGTCCTAAATAACACCAATGGAAAAGAATTACTTTTCAAAAAGTGGCAATGTAAGATGAACGGTAATGGGCCAGCCTTTTTTCCCAAAAAGGCACAGAACATAGGAAACTTCCATCATCACAGACCAGGCTTCCATTCTATACACAAAAGCAATATGAGGTTTATTTTCCAAAGGATTTTGTGAGAGTTCCTCTCCATGTTATCCATTCCAAATCTTAGACTATCTCAGCTACTTAGACTTCTCAGGCAAGTACACATCTCCCTCCTCGCCTCTCAGTGATCCATCACCCTCCCTGAACCATGCTAGGAAGAGGCTGAAGAAGGTGAAAAACTTTCTCACTCTTCTCTTTCCCTAAATCCTTCCAATATAGACTCTTTATTGCCTTTCTTTTGTCAACTATGTCACCCCTATTTGTGGGAGAGTTTTAAAACATGTAGTAAAATGACTGAGATTAAATCCTAAACCTGGCATCATCTGGTCCAATCTTCAATTATGGGAAATTCTCCACAAACTACTCAATATAGAGTCCAGGCTCCAGGGACACACCCATGCAATGATTCATTTGTTTTCTCTCATTGGAAGCAAATTGGATTGACAAAATATGATTGTTTTTCCCTTAAAGAAAAAGCACATGATTGCATTTGGATGTACTCATCCAAAAGATCCTATGTAGAGATGTACAATCCCAACTTATTAGATTATGTAATTTCAGCAGAAGTCCCCTGAAAAAACACTCTTTGATTACAAATAATGTTTACTTTATTTTAAAATATTTATTGCACAGAGTGAAGAGAAACAGGACACCTAAAATACAAATATTGTGAGAGGGTTGTGATTCTCTATCACTTGGGTCTTTGAGAAACATTAGGACTAGGGTCTGCTATGGCTTGGAAGTGTCCTTCCAAAGTCATGTGTCAAATGCATGGTCCCCAGATTATGCTGTTATTGGGAAATCGTGGATTCTACGGGAGGTGAGGCCTAGTGGCGGGAAGTTAGGTCACTGGGGGTCATGCCCTTGAAACATATTACACCACCGGATCCCTTCCTACCATTCTCTTTGTTTCCTGGTCACCATGAGGTGAGCAACCTTCTCTACCAGTCTCCTGACATACATACTGCCTCATCACAAGCCAAAAAGCAGTGAGCCAGCCAACCATGCAGACACCTTTAAGATTATGATACAAAGCAGACCTTTCTTTTTCTTGCGTTGAATTATTTCAAGTACTTTGTCTCTGCGACGTAAAGTTGATTACCAGAGCCCAGTAACTTCCCTTTAGAGCTTAGAATTGTTCCCTACAAGATATATAAGACCTACAAGATATATAATACCTAAAAAGACCCCCCATAAGTCTATATGTCCACCCACAGTTATCAAACCAATGCAATTTTAGAGTTAAAATGGACAATATTGCAGGTATCCAACCTTCAAGCACAGAACTTAGAGAAATAAAAAAAAATCCCACTAGCATTTATTGAAGGGAATATAAAGCTTAATTTTAATATGAGAATGGAAGGAAGCCCCTAAGTTTCCAACACAAAAGGGAAACCCATGAGCCCCAAGTTTCCTGACATCTAGTTTTTGGTCTCTTTTAATGAAAAATGCAAGATTTTATTTTCAAACTGTTCTAGATATACCCAAAGTGACAATCCATCCTGGAAAAAGCAGGCTTAATTAAGATTTAAAAAAAAAATTTTTCCATCTGATAAACGCTGTGATATCATCATCACATACGCTCAAATGTATACAGAAGTTATCAGATGTGAAATGCTTTTCTAAGTAATCATCAATGTTCAATAAGAACAATCCATCTGGGGCTGGAGCGGTGGCTCAGTGGTTTCGGCGCTTGCCTTGCAAGCATGAGGACCCGGGTTCAAACCCCAGCACCACGTACACAACTGAGTGTTAGAGCAACTAAGGCCATGTGAAAAACTAAATAAAGTTGTTTCTCTCTTTCTCTCTCTCTCTCACTGTCCCTCTTTCTTTAAAAAAAAAAAAAAAAAAAAAAGAACAATCCATCTAGAGGCTGGAACAGTGGCTCAGTGGTTACGGTGCTTGCCTGGCATGTGCAAGTACATGGGTTCAAACCCAGCACCATGTATAAAACTAAGAGTCAGAGCAAAGAAAGCCATGTAAAAAACTCAATAAAAATTGATTCTCTCTCTCTCACTCTGTCCTTCTCTCTTAAAAAAAGGAAGAATCAACCTAAAAGTTTATTCATATTCATTTTTTTGCAAAAGTATTATAAAAGAATAGTTTAAATTTTTCTATTTTGACATCAAAATTGTTTTCACCTATCATTCCTCTAAAATTGTTCAGAAATTAATTTATGCTAAAGCATCTGTTAAAATATGGCAGGTTGACTTTAAAATTGGAAAAGTTATTTTAAAAGAAGAGTTCAAACTTTGTAGATTGAATATGCTTATTGAACATTCATGATTGAAGATATTCAATTCAGTAACTTACAATCTCAATGATGCCCTAAGATCCATTAGTGTTACACAAATAGGAAAAATGTTTGCCTGGATACTGGACTGGGAATGATATTAGATCATTCTGTTTTTCAGTTATGAATCATCATTTTCTAAATATTTAAACTAAACTTTTGCCAACATGTGATGTTTATATTTTCCTTGTCAGTGTGGACCCTGATTTTGTCTTCTTTTTTGACAAGATAAAAAAGAAAAAAAAAAAAAGACTCTCCAACTTGAGTCAGAAGCTAATCATTTTTAAGAGGTAGTTATAAAATATAGCTTCAAATAGGTTTGCTCTAAAAAAATAATCAGTTACCATGGCTCAGAGCCTTAGTCACCAATGTGCTCACTTTGAGAACAGAGACAACATCTGAATTTGCTTGAAAACAATCAGAGATATCTTTCGTCTCTGACAAGCTGATACTGCTGTGTGCAGATGTCTGAAATTTTCATAAAAGGCTTGTGGAAGCTCAAAGATTGATGATAAAAACAGCTAAGAAATTCTCCCTGTCTCTAAGATGTATTGTTCCTGGTGCTGAGATATAGTCTCAGCCATTTGATTTATGCATTTATAATCATATTAGAAAAATTGATTCTAATGGTTTCACATGATTTCCATTGTATAAAACACACTTATCAAAGTCACATTACACATACACACACACAGAGATAGATACATGCATATATATTTTGCACGCACATAAATAAAAGATTCAGGAGAAGCAAACTGATAGTAATTCATTGGTCAAGATCTTGGTGCTTCCTTTGACCATGGGAATGTGTGTTAGGATCCATTAGTGAGATGCAGGTGAAGAGTTAATTGTTAGGTGAAGTCAAAATTGTGACTCTTACACAGCTATTGGAAATGAACATGTGTTACAATTTTATTTTACTCATATGAGATGAGGGAGGTAGACAGATGTTTTATGCGTGCAAAAGAAAAAGAAGAGCAAACACTCACATGGAGTAAGGAAATGTTGAGATGAATTATAAATAACAACAAAAGTCCTTTTACCCATAGGAGGGAGGGAAAGAAAATTACCACTAGACAGGAAAGAATTAATGTATCCTTCACTTACCCACTTTTAATTAATAGACCTAGAATCTAACAACCAGAAGGAATCACCTAGGGAAGATGTATGTATACAATTTCTATTGAACACATTTTTTCCCCTACACATAACTGTTAAATGGATAACTATAATCTTAGACTAATCTAATACAAAGAAATGCTCAAGTTCAAATGAAGCTATAGTCAATCTGTACTGTATGCGATTAAGAATTATCTTTAGGAGCTGGGTGCAGTTGGACATGCCTGTAATCCCAGTGACTTGGGAAGCTGAGGCAGGAGGATCTCATGTTCAAAGCCAGCCTCAGCAACTTAGTAATGCCCTATCTTAAACTAAAAAATAAAAAGGGATGGGGTTGTGCTTCAGTGGTTAAGAACTCCTGGGTTCCATCCCTGGTGCCCAAAAAAAAAAAAAAAAAAGGAGAAAAAGAGGAGGAGGAGGAGGAGGAGAGGAGGAGGAGGAACAAGAGAAGGAGGAGGAGGAGGAGAAAACAACTATCTCTAATATTATGTGGATCCCTGAATTTATTTTTTTGAACAGAACTATCCACTCTTACCCTAGTCCCAAGACCTCTCCCACCCTCAATATTCTTTTCAGATAAAGACAACTGAGTCCACCTGCTTACTCACACCCCCAAACTAGGAAGAATCTATTCTTCCTTCTCTTGAATCATCACCCACCATTATTCTAAAACAAGACCACCCATCACCAAAGTAGTTGAGTAATTCATCCTAATGTGGTCTACACTCAATCTTCATTATTCCAATCCTAGTTTGGATTCAATTTCAGTCTTCCATCCTCTCCCTCTCTCTCCCCCCTCTTTTTCTCAACCTCTTGCAAGTTTATCACCTCTGCTCCTACTTCCCTATAATTCCTACTCCATAGAACAGTCAATGAAACCTCTAAAAAAATTATTAAAAAAACTTTTATTAGACCTAGTCCTTCCATACCCAAAGGCAATAGATGCTACTGTCACAGGTAATGAAGTGCTAATCCCTTGCCTGGTAAGACCCCTTAGGTTCAGTCCCTCCCTACGTCTCTCTCGTTCAGTTTTCTATCTGCTCCACACTTCCTGAGCTCTCTCTGTCCTCTGAGCACCCCAGTGGGGCTCTTCCCTTCGCTCTAGTGTTTTCCTTTACTTGATGCCTTTTGCTCCAGATTCTGAACATCTTCACTTCTTTTTGTCAATCAAAGGGGACATCCTGATGGAGGAGAACATCTCACTCCATTCAGTTCACATAATGTGAAAACTCCAGAATACTCTTTTTAATGATTTCTTAAGTATTTTTTTTTTCAGAGCAACTTACTGCTGAGCAAAATTTAAAATTGTTGAATTTCTTGAATATCTTCCCTATCTTCCTAGGTAAATCACCTAAGATCTGGGCTCTTCTCTTTCCTGCTCAAGGCTGCATATAAATACTCAGGATGCTAATACTATTGACCATCAGTTGATACCAGCTGAATGAATTAATTGGTAATGCATATTATTTTTCCTCAAGGAGGAGGATACACTACATCACTAGAATTCACGGTAGAGTCAGATTTATTGAGGGACATTAGATACAGGGAAAAAAGGAAACTCAGAAGACCTGCAGACTCTGCTAGGTTTAGGGTTAATATGGAAGAGTACGCAAACTTTAATTATTGCCGCTTTCAGCATCTGATTCAAGAACGAGTAACTGCGTTTGGTGCTGAAGGGCTCAGATGAATGCTCATGGTGGGCAAGTGCCCTAGGCTTAGCAATGGAAGGAAGAGAAGAGATCCTCACAGCAGTGAGAGCTGGAATCACTGATTTCGGTTAAGGCTGAATAAACACTTCTCAAGTATGTCCAACAGAGGAGCACCAGCTTTCTAATTTGCAGTCTGGAGATAACCGTTTTGGATTCCCGCTGACAGAAGACAAAATCAAGACAAAGTTAGTTTAAAGATTTAATTGGTTTGCATTTGTGATTCTAGAGTCAGGCAACTTCTATAAATTGGAATGGGTATTCTGAGAAGTTGAGCAGGGTGGATTTCACTTTGTAGGCAACAAAGAGTGGAAGAAGGCACAACAGAGAACAATGAACAGAATGGCTATTTCAAATTCTCTTTCCTCGCAAACTTGAAAGAACAGCAACTTTCTTAGGCGGACTAAAAGCAGACTGGGAATTTGACTACTACCTTTCTCTCTCCTGATTTCTGGGAAGGTCAAACAACAACTGTAAACGGGCTGCAGATAACAAACAACTTACTTTCTACTTGCTGACGTGGAATTTTAGCATGAGTAACTCCATTTTGGCTTGGCCTGCTGGAACTCAGTGTGAGAGCTCAGCCCAAACAAATAGTCTCCTGTAAATTTTATTTTTAATTTTTAAATGATAATGAGGGGGGAATGTGAATTAATTTTTATTGAGTTTTTCATAAGGCTTTTGTCACTCTGACACTTAGTTGTGTATGTGGGTGCACTCGCACATGCTGGGCAAGAGCCGTAACTGCCAAGCCACCGCTCCAGCCCCGTATAAATTTTATTTTAACACTGCTAGCATTCTGTGTTAGTGTAGGGGTGTGCACAAGCAGATTATTCATAAAGATGCACTTTGAAAAATAAAACTCTGTAGCCAACATGAGGCCTCATTGTCACTAAACCGAAAACTTAACCTCTAAGTCTGAAAATCATTTAAACAATCTCTCAAATCTCTCTCTCCGTTTTTGTGTGCTAGAGATATGCACTAAGAACTGTATTGTGCTGTTTAAGGTAGCAACTCACATTGCACTAGGAAAGAATAGAATGAAAAAATTCTGCTTTTTTGGTTTAACCTTGCAATGGAATACGCAAGTATGCAGAAATTCTGTAGAGTAGAAACTGATGGCAGAAATATCTGCAGCCCGTTTACAGAAATAAAGTCAACTTTATAAATACACGGAGAGTGCTCAATTATTGTCAGATCACATCTCTGTCCAAAACCTCATCTAATTTACTAAAATCTTTCCTATGCTGACTGAAAAGGTGTTATCCTTTGCCTCATTCCACTCTTTGATTGATGGATTCCCACCCAGCCGAACCATTAATTATCACCAAGAAAATGCTTGGTTAGGCAACAGAAAACCTTCCCACCTCATTTATCAGGTTCTTCCTTGCCACAATTCCCACTTTTCTCTTTTTTTAATATTAATACCTTTGATTAAAAATATTTTCCGTGTTCTGAATGACTGCCAGGTGTCACAGACTGAGTTTAACCATAGCAACTAACATTTGTGACATATAGTATGGTAACTGCTTTGCAGATATTAACTCCTTTGCTTCTTAAAAAAATAACCCTGAGAGGTAGACACAATCTTCCCCAATTTACAAATGAGAAGATGGAACCAGGAAGGGAAGGAAGAACCATTTCTCCTCTACTCTTAATAGTACTTAGTTGGGACAGAATGTTGTAAGAAAAGACAGATGAAAAAGAGAGGAACAAAGTGAAGTGCATTAATATGTATACCTAATGAATACGTGGGAGACACCCAGAGAAATTAAATACGTGGTTTAGAATTCAGGTTAAAATCCCACTGTCCACTGAACAGAAAAAGGTATGGAGAAGGCTGGCTATGGAGAGAGATCCAGGATAAGCAGAGGAAGCCAGGGTAATGCTGGACTTGCGGACTTGAGTTGGCGCCTTCCCCACTGGCAAGACTCTAGCATCTTCGAGCCATCCTTCTCTTCCTCCCACAGAGCAGGGGATGCCCTCAACAAGGAGATTTAATTTATAAAAGGAAGGGTCCTCTCAGAGGGCCACTCCTGCTCTGTGTGGTTGGAGCTTCTCTGTTTGAAGCGCCTCCAAATAGCCCCTCAAAATAATCCTCAGGCCCTGAGGCACCTTCTGGGGTGCATGAACTACTCTGCTATAGGATGGCAATATTCCAGCACATAAGAGCTATAAGCATAGTAATATTCCAGCACTAGTAAGGTGGAAAGCAGCAGGACGTTGTTAAAAAGTCTTAGCACAGAGCTAGAAAGCAGGCATTACCTTCAATGTGAAAATACCTTGCTCAAAATGCGTGGATTTCCTGATTTACATAATCCATGACTAAGGGAGAGCCCAAGGACTCTTCAGTGATCCTTTCCAAATCTGTGTCCTGGGCTCTCTCCATACGGTAACAGGGGTCCCTTTCTTACAGCAGAGGTCCATTTTATGCTTGGAATATAAAGCTTGCTCCTGGATCAGTGGAAGCTTATGTTTCAGGGGACATTTATTTTCCCTTTCCTCTTCTCCCTATTCCCCTCCCCACCTGCAAGGGAAGCAAGATTAACATTCTTCCTGTTCTAAGCTGAGTTATCTGCCCTTCCACTCACTGTCCACAAGAGTAAAGAAACTCTGGACCTGAAATCTGGAGCAACAGCTCCTCCAGATCCGAGTCAAATGTCTACTAGATCTACTGATGATCAGGATGCTTGGAACACAGCTGGTGAGGCCCCTTTTCAAAACTCTGTTCCCCCTAACAGAATGGCAGCCACTGTGGCATGAGTCCATTTCCTTTCTCCTTTGCTGCAAAGCAACAAAACTTTTTATCAGAACCTTGTCCTCATTATCAGATCGGGATTGGGGACAAGAAGTGAGCTTTTAGTCAACACCTCAAGGGCTATGTGTTGTGTATCACCGCCTCCCTGTCCTCCTTGAAAGCTTGGCAGCTCTGTCTACTGATAGCACCAGGAAAACCAAGGTGAGAATAAGCAAGTTCTCCTTAACAAACACGGAGTTCCAAACGTTACAGTGTTTTAAACTCCAGCTCAGCATTCAGAGACAAACAGCAAGCTGTGCAGGAGGGGTAAACCCCCGTTCTATCAGCATCATCATGGAATCTGCATCTGCAACTCCTTCTTGCTCCTTGGAAAACAGTTTCCCTGCTCCTTTTCCAGGGAATATGAGCATCTCAGATGCTGTCCCTGCTGAGCCCCTGTGTTTCTCTTCTGAGACTTGGTTCCAGAGAAAAGCTTAGGAAGCGTTCCTGCATGGAACCCCAAGGTGCCTAAGAAATGGGAAAAACAAAAATTCATCTAATAAGTCCTTGGCTTATCTTCCTGCTCCTCAAAGCAAGTAAGCCAGAAGGGGTCTCACAAATATGAGGACAGTCTATTTTTGACAACATTCTCAATTATGTCACCAGAAAAAACACATGGTATCTGACCCACATGGGTTTTGGTCATCAGTAAGAAGGTAGTTGAGGGGCTGGCGCGCTTGCCTGGTATGAGTGAGGATGCGAGTTCAAATCCTAGCACCATGTACAAACAAACTGTCGGAGCAAAGAAGGCCACATAAAAAAATAAATAAAATTGATTCTCTCTCTCACTGTCCCTCTCTCTTCAAAAAAAATAAAAAAAAAAGGTAGCTGAAGTTGAAATAGTGAGATGTGCTGATTTAAATACTTTTTTTTTATTTTGAAGATATTTAATATTTTATGATTCATGCCTAACCATACACCCTTCTAAAAATTTCTCTACTACTACTTTTTGTTGTTGTTGTTAATGTAGATCAAATCCAGGAGTGCTTAATCAGTGACCAACATCCCAACCCTTTTTTTATTCTTTATTTATTTATTTTTAAGAGAGAGAGAGAGAATCAATTTTTATTTATTTTTCCATCTGGCCTTCACTTACAGTGACCCACATCCCAACCTTTTTTTTTTTTATTCTTTATTTATTTATTTATTTTTAAGAGAGAGAGAGAGAGAGGGAGGGAGGGAGGGAGAGAGAATCAATTTTTATTTATTTCCATCTGGCCTTCCTTTCCCTGACATTTAGTTGGGCGTGGTGCTGGGGTTTGAACTCAGGTCCTCACACATGTCAAGCAAGTGCTTTAACCACTGAGTTGCCACTCCAGCCCCTTATTCTTTATTTTGAGACAGAGTCTTGCTGAGTTGCTCAGGGCTTCACTAAGGTGCTGAGCCTGGCTTTGAACTTTTGAACTTGCAAGCCTCCTGCCTCAGCCTCCTGAGTCACTGAACTACACATGTGCACCACTCACCACATCCAGCTAGTACTGTATAATTATTTATGTATTTATTTATTTATTAAAGAGAGAAGGGAAGAGGAAAAGAGAAGGCGGGAAGGAACCAATTATCTTTATCTTTTCATCTGGCCTTTGTTTCTCTGACATTTAGTTGTGTTATGTGGTGCTGGGGTTGAACCCGGGTCTTCACACAGGCCAGACATGTGACTGAACCACTGAGTAACTGTTCCAGCCCCATTACTACGTTTTTAAACATGAGGACTTGACATGTTAATGTTTTCTACATCCTGGCTGATGCTGGGCTGATTCATACCTGTATCTGGGTTCAGAACATGATGCCCCAAAAGTCTGACACCGTAAGCCACCAAGACCTGTAGAAGTGGGAAGTTCACTCTGGTCTTCTCTTTTCCGTGTAAAGCATGCTCATGAAGGAATTTTTTTGATCTTCCTCTCTGGGAAGTAGGACATAGGACCCTTTTCAACATGTGTCCTGCCCCATATCTGGTGGGGGACATGCTACCTAGAAAGGTGGAGAAGAATCTGGAAGGACAGGTCTTGCTGGATTTCTCCCAGTTTATTATCTTTAAATCATTCTCCCTCTTTTTCCCAATTACATTTCTGCATTGAAATGGGTCCATTCCTCATTGACCTGCAGCATAAAAATGCTTAATTTTCTCTGGATCTTTGTGTCTTCATTTCTGAAAGATCCTGTGTCACATAAAACTAAGTACATTATGGTTTTTTGCTAACTTATCTTCTGTTAAACAGGTGTCACTTAGAACCCTCACAATGAGTGAAGTAAAGATATTATTTCCCCCCCATACCAGTTTGGACTGGGCCAACGAACTTGGAATCCAAAATGGCAAAATGCTATGCTCTGTGGAGCCCAGCTTGAAAATGAACTCCACCAATTCTATCTTGTCCTGGGGAACTAGAAGGATGTAATTGAGAGATTAAACAGGAAAGTTAATATGAGTTTGCTTATAATGAAGGCAATCTCAAACACTTCAGTTCCCCATAGCGATGCTTCTCAACCTCAGGATGATCAATGTCTTCGGCCAGATAATTCTCTTTTCTCAAATATATATATATATGTAATCCTGTGTGTTATAGAATAATATCAGTGTCCCTGTCTTAGGCAGGAATTCAGGGACACCAAGATGGTAGGTACAGGGTATAAGAAAAGATGCCCCTGGAGGGTGACAGAGTCAGAGTCACCCCTCTGTTAAGGAGGCTCCACTACCCAACAGTTCCCACCACTGAGAACTTTTCACCATTAGAATTCTTGCCACAGGTTCAATACTTTAAAATGACCAAAGAAGTAAGTGGGCAGTATTCTAATTAGTCTTTCTGAAGTAACCAATGGGAGTGGTGGAACTGGACAGTACTCTAATCAGGTATTGTGTGGTAACCAATGGGTAAGATCTTCAATCCTGCCAGTATAGGGAAGAGAACACCTCTCAGCTCAGCACATGTAGAAGACCCTAATTTCCAGACGGTGGGGCCCTCAGCCTCTTTCTCCTTTCTACCTTATAGAGTGCTACCTCCACCTTCACCTTCAACAAATCTCTACTCTTCCTGTTACTTCTGTGAGTCTTGATCAGTTCTTTGTTTGGGACACAAAGGACCTGGATCCCATCTGGACACACCTGGACTCCACCCACGAGTTGCCGTGGCACCTCTTGCCCTCTCCAGTCCATCAAAGACTGTTTCAAGACCTTGTCGATGTCCCCTGGGGGCAGAAATCATCTCCAGTTTACCCAATAGATCTTGAACCATTATGTATATAAATGCAGGAATCAGAAAGGAAATTTGGGTAGCTGTAATTTCTAATAAAATCGTAATATGCCTTAGTATTAGAGATCAAATTTTCTTTCTTTATCTCTGAAGAGAAACTACAAAGAGACAGAAAGAGAAAGTAAACAAAAGAAGCTGAGGTTATAAGAGAGCCTTAGATGCTCAGTGACTCTGTTCCCGACATCCTGAATCAGGTAGTGACATTCTCCCACATGAAGGAGCCGTTCTGAGAAGAGAAAAATGCTTTTCTTTCTCCCTCAGAAGCAAGGTCCCAATTAATGTAGATAAGATTAACATACCATAGAGAGAAAATGTGTGATGTTGATAGGAGACAAAGATGATCCAGAGGAGGTGAGACACAAGAATGGACCAGACGAACACTGAACTAACAAGAGGAAGAAACAGTTTCCATTGGTTGCAATGGAATGCAGAGGCAGAGAATCAAAGACTCAGAGACAGACAGATGATTATTCCTGTGGCTAGCCTGTAAGTCCAATCAAAGTCCTTGTGGCCATAGCAATAGCAGAACCACAGATCTTCTTTCTGAAATAATCCTACTCAGAACCTTCTCCTTGCAAGCAAATAGCTCAGGTTGAAACACAGGTAGTGCAGGGTCATTTATATTAACTGAAAAGTGACCAGTCAACACTCTTGACCTAAATCTGAACCCACGGCATTTTTTAAAAACTCAATTTAAATATTTAAAAGGTACACTGGTTCACTCATGTAATCTCAGGAGACTGAGGTAGGAGGATCCCATGTTCAAAGATAGCCTCAGCAACTTAGCAAGGCCCTAAGCAACTTAGCAAGACCTTGTCTCAAAATAAAAAATCTAAAGGGCTGGGGATGTGGCTCAGTGGTTAAGTGCCCCTAGGTTCAATCCTTTGTACTAAATACATACATACATACATACATACATAAATAGCTAGAAGGCTGCTTTGGTGTTCATATGGATTTTAAATGATTTCTCCAACCCTCCTCACATCTATAAAGACCTTAAAATGCTAAATTACCAGAAGATAACTATTTTTTCTTCTGCTATTTTTTCCCTTTTAGCTAGGTGTATTTATAATAAGTCCAGTTAATTATCTTTTTCTATTATAGTTTTTTTTTTTAAGAGAGAGGGACAGTGAGAAAGAGACAGAGAGAAACAACTTTATTTAGTTTTTCACATGGCCTTAATTGTTCCAACACTCAATGGTGTACGTGGTGCTGGGGTTTGAACCCGGGTCCTCATGCTTGTCAGGCAAGCACCGAAACCGCTGAGCCACCGCTCCAGCCCTTCTATTATAGTTTTGTAAAATCTGTTTTTCTCTGCCAGAGATTGTACCTACCTCTTGCATCCCTGAAAGAGTCTATTATCTTAAACACTTTTCAATCCCTCCCAGCATCCTTTCAAGTTTCCTAAATTTCATCACTGCATTCAAGGTTTCTGCTTGTAAGAAGCAAGAGCACAACAAAACAAACACACTTCTTAAGGTTTTTGTGCTTAGAAAAATAATCAGTTGTCACCATGGAAAATCCCACCCTTGTGACAAACATAACAGGATGTTTGATTCCCTGCAAAAACAACAGCAACAAAACTGCCCACGGTCCCTTCCTCACCTCTAATGATCTCTTTCCTTAAATTGCTTAATTCACTTTTTATGGCTGCAAATGTCAGGCAAGTTTTTAATAAGAAAAACCTCTTCATGGTTTCTCTTCACCCCCTTTCAACAATGAGTCATATGAGGAAAGAACATTCCTTGTGTCTTAAGTCATTATTGCAACTGGAAGCAAATGAAGTTGGAATATGAGTCTTAGAATTTTAAAGCACGAATGTACATTACAGACAACCTCATCCATCCCCCGTTATAGATGAAATAAATAAATCCCAGAAAAATTTTGCTCAGGGCTAAGTGGTAAGTAGTTCTGGGAGATGAATGTAGATGATTGTACTCTGAATATTGTTCAACGTTCTCTGTTCCTACCATTAAAATGCACCATCTCCACAGCATGCTGTGCTGAATTTTAGGTAGCCTGCCCATAATTAAAAAGTACATTAATATACAGAAAATACAGCTCACATATAATGCAACATAAAAGTATATTAATAGGTCTTAATATACAAGAGACTAATATTTCAGCTTCATTTGCTTCCAGTTTGCAACAACGACTTAAGACACACATGGAACCACGGGGAACCCAAGGGGGTCAACCATGGAATGGCATCAGCCTTGGCTTGCTCTGTCATTATACATGTGTTCTTGATAGTTTGATAATGATTCCTTCCTAATTGTAAGACAATCTTTACCAAATAATAAAAAAAAAGATGACTTAATTTTTGTATTTTCAGGCGAGTTCACATGGAACTTCCCAAGGCATTCACAGCATCATGAGAGGAGAGAAGTTGATGTTTATTGCCTACTCTGTGCCAGGACTTTGACCAGGCATGCTATGTGAGATCATCCCATCTAAACACCAAAATGATTGGCATCTATGAAAAAGGCACTGACACTCTGTTTTTTCAGTATTCAGCTGTATGGAGTAGGGTTTCCTGCTAGATATCTGAGGAGGTTTATTAATCCTGGAGAGGTGAAGAATCATACTCCAGACGGAAGCTGTGGCCATACCAAGCAGTCTCTGCATGCAAAGGAAGGTGCCCATTACATCAGGAGGCTCCTCTCCCGCCAGGGTCCCTAGAATCCACTGAATGTCTTCTGCCAGTATCCCTACCAGTAAAATGGAGTTCCAGATGCCAAACTCAAGTCTTTAGTGGGTACACAGTTTCTGCCCTATATCCACGGCCTCTGTATCGGCAGATTCAACGAACCCAAAGTGAAAATAATTCAAGGGAAAACCCATCTGCATTGAAGACCCCCTTTTCTTGCTCCCCAAATGATCCATTATAACAACTTCTTACACAGCATTAGCATTGCATTAGGAATACACTTTTAAAGCAGCACCTCCTCTGGGTATCACAACTCCTCCTCCAGTAGGTCCGTCCTGGGACCTTGACTATTCCAGGCTTCTCATCAAGGAACATGAGAAACTACGAGTCAAGTAGAGTCCATGCAGACTTGATAGCCAAGGGGGCACAGGGTCCTGTGCAAGATCCCACAACAGGAAAAGGTACTAGGTACCAGCAAGGGAAATCTAAGCAGATTGGGGAACTGGCTAGTTAAAAACCATGCATTAGTGGGCTGGAGC
>PVKS010017395.1:0-42128 GCA_004027875.1 Aplodontia rufa
TTTGGAGGCTGCTCCAAACAACCTCTCTTGATTTCTTGCTATGTCCTTGAGTCCATACTCCTTCCCCAGACACTGAGCTGGGAGAAGGAAAACAACTAATTCACGCTCTTCCATTTCCTATTTCCTCTTGGGCTTAGTACACAGCAAGCATTTAATTTATATATTTTTAAACCAAATCTAGTTTTCCTATTAGATCACCCTTTTGCTTGGGATCTTGAAAAGAAACAAGTCCTTCATTTTTTAAAAAAAATATTTATTTATTTTAGAGAATGAATTATTTATTTATTTAGAGGAAATATATATTTATTTTTTCATCTGGTTTTTGTTTTTCTGGCACTTACTTGTGTATGTGGTGCTGGAGTTTGAACCCAGGTCCTTGTGCATGCCAGGCAAGTGCTCTGCTGGTGTTAAGCCAAGGAAACAAATATTCTTTCTCTTGGGGAAAATAAAAACATTTTCACAAGACTACTAAGATAAGAGCTTTTATTAAAATTAACGAAGACATCTGGGGATGTAGCTGATGTAGCTCAGCGGTGGGGTGCTTACCCAGCGTGCAGAGGCCATGGGGAAAGAAACAAACTCTAAAGAAAGTAAACAAAGTAGCCATATATAAAGTGGCAGAATTGCAGATACTTAATTTTCTTACAGAGGACTGATTAAAAAAATAAGAGTCAGGCTGGAGCCGTGGCTTGGTGGTTATGGTGCTTGGAGGCATGTGCACGCGAGTTCAAACCCCAGCACCACACACAGCAAAGTCTTGGAGCAATGAAGGCCACATGAAAAACTAAATAAAATTGATTCTCTCTCTCTCTCTCTCACTGTCCTTCTCTCTTTAAAAAAAAAATAAGAGTCAAGGGGCTGGAGTGGTGGCTTGGCAGTTACCGCACTTGCCCGGCATGCACAAGTACACGGGTTCAAACCCCAGCACCCATGTATACAACTAATTGTCAAGCAATGAAGGCCATGTGAAAAACTCAATAAAAATTTATTCTCTCTGTCTCTCTCTCTCACTGTCCATCTCTCTTCAAACAAACAAACAAACAAAAACTAGGGATGGAACCACCATATGACTGGGTATTTTCCCAAAGAGCTAGAATCGGCATACTACAGAGACACAGCTACATTAGTGCTTATAGCAGCTCAGTTTACAATAACTAAACTATGGAACCAACCCAGATGCCCCTTGCTGGATGAATGGATTCAAAAACTATGATATGTATGTACAGTGGAGTTCTACTCTGCTACTACAGCCAAATGGATGGAAATGGGAAAATTATGCTGAGTGAAATATGATGAACAGAGACTTAAGGACCAAATGTTTTCTCTCATATGTGGAAGCTAGAGAAAAACCTGAGACAGGATGAAAGTTAGCTAAGTTTAAGTGATAAACTCACCATAGTTGAAATTTCACATAAGCTGGGGGAACCATAACTATGAAGGAAGGGGGAGAAGGGAGGGAGGTTGGGAAGGGAAGGAGGGACAAAAGGGGGTTATCAATGCAAGTGGGAACCCTCGACTTCCATGAGAAGCCTAACTGTGTACAGGCAGGCAGAGAAACTTGGAAATTTCAAAAGTTAATATCCATGTATATGTTCATTTCCAATTATAGCATGGGGGCATTACAGAGGAGACATGAGATTTGGGAATGGATGAGGGGAGATTGTGAACTAGGATCGGCCTTAACTTACTATCTTAACTATGTCAATATCCGTGCATGCATATATATGTAACAATTATTCCCTCCAATATGTAAGACTATGTTAAATAAATAAAAATAAATAAATAAAGGCTTGTTTTTAAGGAAATATTTTTCAATTTTAATTAATTCAATTGGGGGTGGGGAATTTTGTTAGTTGTTAGTTGCTAAAGATTTCTCTTAGAATCTTGCAGCAAACATACTGGGTCATGTTCAGAGGGATAATAGTCTTGGCCCCATGAGTTAAGAAGGGTATTAAATGAATAAATATGCAGATGAGAATGAAATTGGAAATTATACTTGCTATGAAACACTAATGATAAGTGTTATAATTTTATTTATTTATTTATTTTTGGTACTGGGGTGCTTAACCACTGAGCCAGATCCCCAGCGCTTTTTACTTATTTTGAGACAGGGTCTCACTAAGTTGCTTAGGGCCTCACTAAATTGCTGAGACTGGCTTTGAACTTGCGATCCTCCTGCCTCAGCCTCCTGAGCTGCTGGGATTACAGGTGTGCACCATTGTGTCCAGTTATGATTCATTTTTTCAACAAATATTTGCTGAATATCTGTGTTTCAGGACTACTGCTTAGTGGTAGTGAGCAAAGCAGATATGAGCCTTGCCTTTGTGGATTTTAGAATCTGTCAGAGGCTGCAAAATGCCCCCTCTCCTGGATATACTTGTGTCCTAATTCCCGGAACCTGTGGATGCTACCTCATATAGCAAAGTGTGTGATGGGGGGGGGGGTCATTGTACGCATGATTAAATTAAGGCTCTTAAACTGCAAAGACTCTTCTTAGATTACCCAGGCAGCCCCTTAGTGCAGTCATATATATCCTCAAGAGGGAGGCAAAAGGAGAGTCTATACACAGAGAGGAGCAGGAGATGTGAGAATGGAGCAGACAGAGAGTAGTAAATGCTGGCTTTGAAGACTGAGTGACTTGGTCACCATTCTAGGAAAGCCAGCAGCCATCGGACACTGGAAAAGACAGGAGTGGGTTCTTCCCCGGAGGGAAACACTCCTCACTTTCACAGGGAGTACAGCCTTGCCCCCACCTTGATTTCAGCCGGGTGATATTGATTTCAGACTTTGGGTCTCCAAAACTGTAATACACGTGTTTTGTTCTCAGCCACTGGGCTTGTGGTAATCTGTTGCAGGAGCCACAAGAAACTAACACTGAGCCCAACAGGAGAGCTCCAACAGTGTAAACAAATGCTGTTCAGGGAGTGAGTGTCCCAGGACACAGTAACGGAAGGGTCTGAACAGAGGACCCTGATTCAGGAACTCCTTCAGCTCGCCCAGGGCAAGGACAATGGCTGTTCACTACATGATTGAGTTCACAATTTACTGCTCAGGGTCTTTATTTCCTTGCCAGGCATATAATAAGCACTCAATAAATTCTAGTTGAATGAATGTAAGTGGAAAGCTGAGAGCAGAGGGGGATTAAGAATCGATTAGACAGGGCTGGAGCCATGGCTTAGTGGTTATAGTGCTTGCCTGGCATGCACAAGGATGCAGGTTCGAACCCCAGCACCACATGCACAACAAAGTGTCAGAGCAACGAAAGCCACATGAAAGCCTAAATTAAATTGATTCTCTCTCTCTCTCTCTCACTGTCCCTCTCTCTTAAAAAATAAGAAGAATCAATTAGACAAACAGGCATAGGCCAGGGGCCTGGTGGGAAGAGAGAAGAGGATCTATGCAAAGGCTCCTGGCAAGCAGAATTTAAAACTTTCAGGCAAAGGAGAAGACATGTGGCTGGAGCAAAGCGAGCGAAGGCGTTCTGAAGCGAGCGGAGGCTGGAAAGGGGGTCTAGTGGGGTTTCTAGGGCCACCCTCACAGAGTCCCACAGGCTGGGTGACTTAAACAGCAGCAATTAATTTGCGCAGTTCTGGAGGCTGGAGGTCTGAGAGCAAGGAGTTTTAGCAAGGTTGGTTTCTTCTGAGGTCTCTGCTTGGACGGCAGATGGCTGTCTTCTCGCTGTGTCTTCACATGGCCTCTGAGAAAGTGTTCATCCTAATCTCTTCTTGCAAGGGCCCCAGTCACTGGATCGGGGCCCACTCTCATGACTTCATCTTACCCAGTTGCATCTTTAATGCCCTATCACCAAAAACACTCACGTTCCCAGGTATCAGGGGTTAAGACTTCAACAGATGCCTGTGGGGATACTCAGTTCAGCCCATTATGGGGGGCCAGATCCTGCAGGCTCAGGAGGGTCATGTTAAGGATTTGGGTCTTTATAAAAATGGGGAGGAATCAAAGAATTTTAAAAGCAGCGGAGTGGCATGATCAGAGGTGTGTTTTAAAAATCCACCTGGAGAATGGATAGTAATGGGCAGCAGTGGGAAGAGAAGGAGGGGGCTGGGAGAGAACTTCAGAAGCCATTGAAATGTACAGGCAGGAGATCATGTTAGCCCAGAGAGAGGCGGCTGGAGGGAGAGATTTGTAGAGATCAAATAGATGGGATTTGGAAATTTATTAAATGTGGGGCATAGGGAGTGTGAGATGTCGAGATTAATTTTCTGATTAGCCTATGAGGGTAAATTGTGATTATTTGTGAAAGTAGGAAGCCTTAAATGAGGGACAGGGGAGGAGTAAGGATTCAGCTGATATTTTAAAGCTACATCTCCTCATTTGATTGATTGTGTATGGATAGAAGCAGGTGCTGTGAACCAATAAAGGCTGATGTGAAACTGATGCTCACATAAAATGTGTTCAAATTTGAACCTTTCTCATGGATTTTTGTACATTTTTCTTTCTTTTTGCCTCCTAAAATATATTTTTCTTCGTGTCTGGTCATGAATGATTTTGTTGCTTATGATTAGGAATTTTCCCCTCAGAATGAATTTGACCCCTGTCCCTAATGTGGTGACAATGTAACTTTAAATTGGCTAAGCTGGCCCCTGCCAGCAAAATCTTTGCAAAAGTGTCTGCAAGATTTTCCTAGAAGTTGGCTGTGGTTTGTATCTTCTTCTGGAACAGGATTTTCTCTGGGTCTGGGGTTTGTGACACCTGATCCAAGCTGTGCAGCTTTCTATAACTGCTTTCTGGAATTCCCTGGGTGTCTGACCTTGTCTGTCCCTGCAGCAACAGGTCAAAAACCAGTTCGGTCCTGGTAGTTCCACATGGTTTAACTGAACAGTGGCGAAGCTACTGTTGACACTGATGCTTTTTCTGTGTCCTGAAGTGTAAGGACTAACTCTAAATTACAGGATTTTAGAGCATCTTTTAGTCATTAGCGTGAGAAAATAAAAATAAACGTCTGGAATGGGACTATTAAGCGTGCCCGTGTGTTGCTGGGGGCAGCGGCGTTTCTTGACTTTGTGGCTCTCAGTGCTGGGGATCAAGCCCAGAGCCTCACACGTGCTAGGCAAGTGCTCTACCACTGACTGCAACTCCAGCCTCTCTGTGCCCTCTGAATTCCCTTAATACACATCAGTGCAGAATTTGCATTTCACTATGAATTTGGTAATTTATTTTCTTTTTAGTGGTAGTTAATTTTCTGGGGTGACTATCGGTTAACACTTCTGTTTTATTTAGATGCAAAATAAACTAAAATAGATTTTTTAAAGAAAGAAGGGACAGTGAGAGAGAGGAAGAGAGAAGCAATTTTTATTTGGTTTTTCATGTGACTTTCATTCCTCGGACACTTCACTGTGTACGTGGAGCTCTGGTTTGAACTCATGTTCTTGCACATGCCAGGCAAGCACCGTAACCACCAAGCTACCGCTCCAGCCCCTAAAATAGTTTTTGAATAGACTATAGAATGGATTTGTTTGAAATACATGCTTTATAAAATCTCCCAGTTTCTTCAAATATGTTAGTTATACATATAGCATTGAACAATAATTAAATAAGAAGTTTTGTACAGACATCTGTATAATGAATATGTACTTTCAAAAAAGGTTCGGACAAAGAAATACCTTTTTGTGGGACATTTAATGTTAAATGACTATCACCTTCAGCTTAATCGCACATGGTGTATCCCATCTAATTATATATTGGAGAACTTTTTTTTTTTGAGAGAAAGAGAATCAATTGTGGTTTTAGTTTTTCATCTTGTTTTTGTTGCTGGGACACTTTGTTGTGTACATGTTGCTGGGGTTCGAACCTGGGTCCTCACACCAACCCAGTCAAGCCTTCAAATAACTATAGTCCCCAGTTAACATTTGACTACAACCTTACAGGAGACCCAGGCAAGAGCTGCTCAGGTGAGCCTTGTCAGAGTTCTTTGATCCATAGAATTGGCAGACGGAAGAAAATTGTTGGGGCTGGAGCGGTGGCTCAGTGGTTACAGTGCTTGCCCTGCATGCACAAGTACACGTGGTTCTAAACCCCAGCAACCCACATACACAACTAAGTGTCAGAGCAACTAAAGCCATGTGAAAAACTCAACAAAAATTGATTCTCTCTGTCTCTCATTGTCCTTCTCTCTTAAAAAAAAGAAAGAAAATTGTTGTTTTATACCACTAGGTTTACACAATATAGTTGAATTTTGGGGGGTTCCATTTAGCATCTTGTAGAGTTTCCCTGTTAATATAGTATTTTAAAAAAATTATTTATTAAGGAATTGATTTATTGTACAATCATATGCAAGGCAAGCACCATAACCACTGAGCCACCACTCCAGCTCTATTGTACAATCATAAATGTGTTTAAAGTAACAATACAATATGCATATACTCTTAAACCAGAATTACTCCCTAGATCCCTCCCTATTCTCCCTCCCTCTCCCCTCCGCCACCTACCTATCCCCTCCACACACACTACATATCTATGATTGCCCTAGATTATCTGTTACTATGCCTTTATTGGATCTAATACATGAGATTAACGACCTTTCACACAGGCCTGGTTTTATCTCCAGCCTGCACAAATGAGGGAAAACATTCAACCCTTGAGTCTCTGGGTTTGGCTAACTTTGCTCAGCATGATTTCTTCCATCACCATCCGTTTACCCTCAAAGGCTGTAATTTTGTTGTTTCTAATTGCTGAGTAAAACTCCATGGTATATATATACTACAGTTTTTGGATCCATTCATCAAGTGAGGAGCAGCTGGGTTGGTTCCATAATTTAACTACTGTAAATTGATCTGCTATGAATATAGATTTTGCTGTGTCACTGTAATGTGCTGATTCTAATTCCTCTGGAAAAATACCCAGAAGAGGGATTGCCGGATCACGTGGTGGTTCTATTCCTAGTTTTTTGAGGATTCTCCACACTGCTTTCCAGAGTGGTTGTACCAGTCTGCAGTTCCACCAACAGTGTGTTAGTGTGCCTATCTCTCCACAACCCCTCCAGCATCTATTATTGTTTATTTTCTTCATTTTTGCCAATCTGACTGATGTGAGGTGAAATCTTCAAGTAGTTTTCATTTGTATTTCTCTGATTACTAGTGATTTAGAGCACTTTCTCATGTATTCATTGGTTTACTCAATTTCCTCTGTTGAGAAGTTTCTATATAACTCTTTGGCCCATTTATTGATTTGACTGTTTCTGTATTTGATATTAAGGTTTTTGAGGACTTTGTAAATTCTGGAGATTAGTCCCCTGTCAGAAGAATCACAAGCCATGATTATCTGCCATTTTGTAGGTTGTCTCTTGACAATTTTGACCAATTCCTTTGCTGTGCAAAGGCTTTTTAATGGCATCCCACTCATTGATTTTTTTACTTTAATTCTTTCACTTTAGGAGTCTTGTTGAGAAAGTATTTGCCTACTCCCAAATGCTGGAGTGTTGGTCCTAACTTTTCTTCTAGCAGTTGTACGGTAGCTGGCTTAATTCCTAGATCCTTGATCCATTTAGATTTGATTTTTGTGCAAGGTGAGAGATAAGGACCTAATTTCAACTTTCTGCAAGTGACTGTCTAGTTTGTCCAGCGCCATTTGTTGAATAGTCTGTCTCTCCTCCATGTTATATTTTGACCCCCTTTGTCAAAGATCAGATGTTTAAAGATTTGTGGGTTTGTTTCAGGGTCTTCCTTTCTATTCCATTGGTCTTCATTCCTATTTTGATACCAGTACCATGCTGTTTTTGTTACTACAGCTCAATAATATAGTATTAGATCTGGTATTGCAAATCTACCTGTTTCATCTTTTTTTGCTTAGTAATGTTTTGGCTGTTCTGGGATTCTTATTGCTCCAAATGAATTTGAGAATTGCCTTTTCTATATCTGTAAAGAATGATATTGGTATCTTGATGGGGATTGCATTGAATCTATATAGTGCTTTTGGCAGAATGGCCATTTTAATTATATTAATTCTGCATAACCAAGGGGCATGGGACATCTTTCCATCTTCTCAGGTCTTCTTGGATTTCTTCCGTCAATGTTCGATATTTTTCCTTGTAGAAATCTTTTACTTCCCTTGTTGGATTAATTCCCAAGTATCTTATTCTTTTTGAGGATATTGTGAATGGGACTGATTTCCTGATTTCTTCCTCTGCCCTATTATTGTTAGTGTATAGGAAAGCTGTTGATTTATGGGTGTTGGTGTTGTAGCCTGCCACTTTGCTCAATCTGTTTATTAGCTCAAGCAGTTTTCTGGTGGAGTTTTTTGGATCTTCCAAATATAGGATCATGTTGTCAGCAAACAGAGATAGTTTGACTTCCTCTCTTCCTATTCTTTTCCCTTTGATTTCCTTCTCTTGCCTGATTGTTCTGGCTAGAGTCTCTAGAACTATATTGAATAAAAGTGGTGAGAGTGGACAGCCTTGTCTTGTTCCCACATTTATGCAAATGCTTTCAGCTTTACTCTGTTTAGTATTATACTAGCTGAGGGTTTGTCATATATGGCCTCTACATAGTTAAGTACCTTTGATCCCTATCTTCTGTAGAGTTTTGAGTATAAATGGTTGCTGAATTTTATCGAAGGCCTTTCCTGCATCAGTTGAGACAATATATGGTTTTTGTTCTTAATTAAGAGTTTTTTTATTCAACCGAATTTTAATTTAGTATATAAAAACATGAAGGAGAGGTAAGCAGGCCAAATATTGCTGAAAAATCAAGAATATCTTGGTGATTACAGGATGGACCTGTTCCTATGGGGAGACAGATGCATGAGCCTTCCCAAGATTCCTGTAACTGTCAATGCGTGGATCTGCTCAGCTCATCTATCAAAGAACCGGCAGGGATGGGGAGGACGCGGAATTCCATAACTACTTTTCCCATTAGCAGCTCGGGACGCAGTTGAAGCCCAATGAAATTAGCAGAAAAAGGCTCATCTGGTTTGGCTAACAGCACCAAGGGTTCAAGAGTGCAAGGCGCAGGGTCGCCACCTACTGGCCAGCCAGAGCGCTACGCTGCACCCTTCAGACGTGCTGCGGTAGCGCCCCCCTTAGGATGCCTTTCTTCCTCAGCACATTGTGAGGTTTCTGTTCTGAGGTTCAATATAATTTGCAAATATTAGCTGGAGAGACTTAGCAGAGTGCAAAACTGGAGCACGTTATGGTTCCTTTTAAAATAGAAAAATTTGTTATTTTGAAAAAATTGAGAAATATAGCGACGGTTATTGACTCCAATCCATTTCATTGATTTCCATTTGCAAGTGGGACCTATTTTCTATACAACTTCCAGAAAAAAGTTACAAAAATGGAAATGAGTGAGACCACTTTACTCCACTGCTCAGAATCTCCAATATCTTCCCATCACCCCTAGAAACCAGCACAATTCTTATAGTATTGTCCTTTCTGAGCGCAACCTCATGTCCTAACCAGCTCTCTCTTTTACTGGTCTTTTGATTTTCCCTGAACATTGAGAGTTCATTTCCAAATCATGACCTTTGTATTTGCCATTCCGTGTACCTAAAACACTTTTCTCCTGCATGTTTGTAAGCCTTGTTTTCTCCAAAGTCACTCTAGCTCTGCTCACTTTTTTGAGAGGGAGAGTAAGAGAGAGAGAGAGAGAATCAATTTTATTTTAGTTTTTCATGTGGTTTTCATTGCTCCGACACTTGCGTACATGGTGCTGGGGTTTGAACCAGGGTCCCCATGCATGCCAGACAAGCACGGTAACTGCTGAGCCAGGGCCCCAGCCCCTGCTTTATCTTCTTTACAGGACTTAGTCCTGCACGTGCATTGAAGGTTTATGTACTAGATTATTGTCTGTCTCTCTGTACAGAAAACAAGCTCTCTGAGTACAGGCATCTTGTGTGCTTGTTTCCTGCTGTGTCCTTAATGTCCAGAACAGTGCCTGGCACAAAGCAGGAGTCAAATGAAGATGTGGCAAATGGTGAATAAAAGAATGGCAAGGGTCTGGAGCCTCTCTAAAAAAGAGAGAGAGGTAAAGAGAGAAAGAGTTTTACTTAGTTTTTCATGTGGCTTTCGTTCCTCCCACATTTCGTTGTGTACGTGGTTCTGGGTTTCGAACCCGCTCCTTGAGCATAACAGGCATAACCCACCACTCCAGCCCCCTCTCTCTCTCTTGAAAAAAAAAAAATAGTAACAAAACACTGACTGTGTGACAAGTCAAAAATCCTGCTCTTTGGGCTGGAGCGGTGGCTCGCGGTTACGGCGCTTGCATGCTCGAATAGGCGAGTTCAAACCCCAGCACCAGGTACACAATGAGGTCTTGGAGCAACGAAAGCCATGAAACACTAGATAAAAACTTCTTTCTCTCTCTCTCTCTCTCTCCCTCTCTCTTAAAAAAAATCCTGCTTTGGCTGTTTCTTACCAAAAGCGTTGTTTTGGTGGTGGTGATGTTTTTTCAAAAATAATAATAATAAATAATAAAAATCCTTCCTCCCTCCCCCAAAGAACCAGCCAAAAGCAGCGTGGAAATAAACAAGACGCACTCCCTTGTTAAAGTGGAGATCCACAAGCGCCTGCCTTACCGCGGGGGCAAAAGGAATCTCCACGGGCACCAAACAGCCTTTGGTTATATTTTCACAAATCTTTTACCATTCTCTCAACTGAACATTTTACCAACTTATCTCAAAAGAGGCAAGAACCCTAAGTTCTTATGAGCATGCGTTAATACGGCACACTCTCCCCGGACGGTTGAAACTCAACCATTTCTGTGCGCAGTCTTTTCTCTCCTCCAGTCGCTGCACATCTCGGTCTGTGCGGGAGCCAGCGGACAGGAGGCGCTAAGGCGCGGCTCCCACTCGCGTTTTGCGGGCTCCGGCTCTGGCTGCCGCGAACCTCAATCTCCAGCTGTCGGCTCTGCCTGGACCTGAGAACGGATTTGGCGGTGGCGGGTGGGACTTCCGAGTCGCGCTCCTCTCCGGCTCTGCTTGGCACCCGTTCCCATGCCTAGGACACAGCGGGCCATGCCATCTTTCCAGTTCCGCGAGCGCTAAGTTGAAGTCCAAGACCCAACCCTCTCCCGCTGCCAAACAAAACTGGGTACGGATGTGTTCCCTAGAGCTGCTCCCTGCGTCTGGCTCCTGGGTGCCTGGCCTCGAAGTGGCGGTGTGAGGAGCGTTGACTCTCGGAACCGGCAGATCCCATCCCCAAGGTGGCCGCGCCCACAGAGCCCCTAGGACAAGGACGAGCTGGACCTGGCGGGCAGGGGTTGCACCGCAGCGGTGCCAGCCAGCAGGCTACAATGGGGCGTGCACGGTTGATGTGGTTTCAAGTAGTGTCATCCAGAGTGTCCCTCTGGCGGTCACACTAGCAGCTTGCATTCGGAGTCCTTTACGCAGAGGTGGTACTGGGGCGGGAGGGTGGTGGTATCCTAAAAACAGGAGCAGAGTAACGGACAGCCTGTGGGCGCGGTGACGGCAATGTGTATGGTGTGAGGCATCCGTGTCAGATTTTGGGGTATTTCATTTTTATGGTGCTGGGGATCCATCCCAGGGCCCCGCGTGTGCTGTGCAAACACTACCACTGAGCTACATCCCTAATCCAGAAAGCGGGAAATTGAGAAGTTCGGAATCGTGGGTCTGTGGGTTTTACAAGTGCAAGCAGTGAGACTGGGATATTTGCTGTTGAGATCATGAGTGGAAGTGACCAAGGAGACAGGTGTGTCTCCTCTTGGGTGTCTGTGAACTACGGTACATCCTGGAATGTTGGTTGGTTGGTTGGTTGGTTTGTTCTATACAATCCAGAGGTGTTGTTGTTACACTATTGACAACACAACCCAGGGGTAGTGTTGTCACTCTACCCCTGAGTGACACCTCCAGTGTTGTTTTGTTTTGCTTTTGAGGCAGTCCCACCAATTTTCCCAGGCTGGCCTTAAATTTGTGATCCTCTGGAATTGGGAGTTGGAGTCACTGGAATCCTAGGCTTGTGCCACTGCAACTGGCCAGAGATGGTTCCTTGAGGTGGTCTGAGAAGTTGGTTTGAGTGTATCTGAAATAAGGCCAGATCTGGGGCTCCTGAATAGGGGTGGGCACATAAAGTAACACTGCTTTAAGGGCAATAAGAAAATAGTTTATTCTGAGCCAAGTATGCATGACCGCGGTCTGTGAACACAATTTCAAGTTACCCTGAGGCCAGGCACGGTGGTGAACGCCTGTAATCCCAGCTATTCCAGAGGTTGAGCAGAAGAATCACAAGTTCAGTGCCAGCCTCAGAAACTGAATCAGGGCCCTAAGCAACTTTGTGAGACCCTGTCTCAAAATCAAAAATAAAAGAGGGGGCTGAAGTGGTGGCTCAGTAGTTACAGTGCTTGCCTGGCATGCATGAGGACGCAGGTTCAAATCTCAGCAGCACATACACAATGAAGTGTCAGAGCAAGGAAAGCCACATGAAAAACTAAACAAAATTGATTTTCTCTTTCTCATTGTCCCTCTCTCTCTCTCTTTAAAAAATAAAAATAAAAAGGGCTGGGAATGTGACTCAGTGTTTCAATCCCAGGTACCAAAAATAAATTAATAAGTAATAAAATAAATAAATAAAAGGTTTAAAAAATTACCCTGAGTGATGTCATTTACCACCCTAGGATAACTGGGGACACCTGGAGGTGGCAACAGTGGAGTCTGTGAGCTCTGTGCTTGGGTTGTCTTTTCTGTTGGTGGAAGCACCCTCAGTTGTCCTAATGACTCTCACTAGACCTCATCTCTTAACGGTTCCACCCCACTTCCCATTACCTTGACCCCGGGGAAGAGCTCTCAACGTGTAAAACTTTGTAGGGAAAAACAACATCCGAACATAGCAGCTATGGAAGCAAATTATTGGAGAATTTGGGGGTATTGGTTTTGATAGTCTGTAAGGATGGATTTGGGGACCAGGGAACACCAGTGGAGGGGGCACAGGGATTCAGCTTGACCCGACTGCAGCCATCTTGAGTTATAACTGCCGTGGCTGCTTCGTTTTTCCAGAGTTCATGCAAGTTCTTTTTCTGGCTAACTGGAACCTGAAATCATACAGAAAGCAATTCTAGGAAATATAAATTCCACATGTAAGAGTGAAGATAATTTCACATATGAGAAGCTTATTAGATGGGGTTGGAGTGGTGGCTTGGTGGTTATGGTGCTTGCCTGGTGTGCATGAGTTCAAACCCCCACTAGGTACACAACGAAGCGTCAGAGCAATGAAAACTGTTGGGGTCTGACCTTCACACCATTTCATCAGCGGCCCTCCTTTGATCTTGTCACTATCTGCATAAGCTCCTTCAGGCTAGATAGTGCTTTGTTGTGTTGGGGTCTGATCTTCACTCCTCTTCTTACTATTTGCATAAGCTCCTTCAGGCTAGATAGTGCTTTGTTAAGCTTGCAAATTGTCATGTAAAAGAAAAACTGAGTGGATCCAAATGTACTAACCACAGGACATTCCTAAGTTTTGTCTGTACTCGAAATCTGCATAACCCCTGGCAACTCCCTTAGAAGGATTATAAAAAGAGTTGTAAAGCTTGAATAAAGTGAGATCACTCCATCTGTATCTCCTGCCTGTGTTCTTTCTCATCCCCAGCCCGTCCCTCAGGTCAGAACCCAGCCGGACTGGGACAGAAAGCTTCGTAAAAAACTAAATAAAATTGATTCCTCTCTCACTGTCCCTCTCTCTCTCTCTCAAAAAAAAAAAAAAAAAAAAGGATCAAGGAGGAATATAATATATTGATTTATCTTCTGATTAAAAAGATGATGTTTCCTTAAATTTTCTCAATATTGTTCAAGAGAAAAAAGAATTCATCAAAGATGCAATCATTGTTGCTTCTGAACCATGGGAGTTCTAAGGCCTTCCTACCATGGTAAATAAAGAGAAATCATATTGCACCATCAGCGGACCTTAGGATGCTCTGCTTAAGGAACTTCTCCCATGCAGATGTGGCAATGGTTTACTTAGGGCTGTACCCTTTTATAGTAATTGGCTGCTGTAGCTGTAGTAATGATAAAATCCTTCCTGAATCCTGTGCTACAGCTGGACAGTAATTTTTCTGAAGCTGTCTTATGTTTAAATATAAAACATTAATTCTTATATTTACTCTTATTTTACATAATAATAGGCATAAATATCTGGAGCCCAGAGCAGAGATGAATCCCAGTGTCCCAGCAACAATTTGGCATGAAGCAGCATCCCACGCTCACTCGGATCAATGTGCCTTTTAAATAAAAACTCAGCTTCTCTGATATGATTTCTTTGTTCAAATCTTCCATGCCTGAAGAACAAGTACTCAGCCTTACATAGTCTGGCGTAAACTACCGCCTGGCCTTGAACCTCACATAGCTTACAGTGACTGGTCCTGCCTCCACACATTTCTGCAAGTGGTTCCCTCTGGTGCAAATTCCCACATACTCCTACATTTGGCAGGGGCGGGGGTTGCTTACCTAGGATCAAGGGAGTCTCTTTTGACTTGTAAGGCCCTAAATTAATAAATCTTTCACATATGTGTAATAATACAATTAAATTGTACCATCTAATTCAGGGGTTAGCACACCACAGCTCTTAGGCAAATATGGCCTGATATCTGTGTTGATAAATAAGTATTATTGGACCACAACTGTGCTAATTTATTTGTGTGTCAACTATGGCTGCTTTTGTGCTACAGTAGCAGAGATGAGAAGTGGCAAGAGAGACCATGTGGCCCACAAAACTAAAATATTCACTATTTATCCCTTTATAGAAAATTTTCTGGCCTTGGATTCAAGTTGATGCTGAGGGAGAGACAATTATAAGCCCCATTTTACTGAGGAAGAATCTGAGGCATTGGGTTGCACATCCTAGTCAGTGATAGAGACAGGATGTAAACTCCTGAAGTCTGACCCAGAATTATGCTTTTAATGACTACACTACTCCACATTTTTATTAATATCTTTTAAATGCCCCAGGAATTATTTTGGCACAAAGGCCACGGTACACATATACTTTTTCATTTGAGCCAAGACAGTTTTGACAATGGAAAGGGTGCTATTAATAACTATACTGGGGGCTGGAGCAGTGGCTCAGTGGTTACCACACTTGCCTGGCAAGGACCTAGATTTGAACCCGAGCACCACGTATACAACGAAGTGTTGGAGCAACAAAAGCCACATGAAGAACTAAATAAAACTGATTCTCTCTTCCTCTCTCTCTCTTCAGAAAAAAAAGAGTTTTTAAGTTTTTTTCTTTGCTTTCCAAAACTTACTGTTTCCATTTTACTGGTAAACCAATTATTGTTTGACCTTTAAGTGCTGGCCAATAAAAATGTAACAAAAACTGGGCCGTAGTGGTGGCTCAGTGGTTACGGCAATTGCCTGGTATGCACAAGGTCTTGGGTTCGCACCCCAGCACCATATATACAACTTAGTGTTGAAGCAACAAAAACCAGATGGAAAAAAAATTAAACAAAATTGATTCTCTCTTTCTCCCTCTCTCTGTCCCTTTTTCTCTTGAAAAAAAAAAAAAAAGAAAGAAATATATAATCAAAACTAAATGCTCTGTAACCCCCTAAAGGATATAAATGGCAAAGACCCTTTACCTTTGATGCCCAGAAGTTTTGCTGCGTTAGCCCTCTGGACCTGCTCCAGCATAATTACACCTGCTTCCTGAATGTTCCTCTAGTGTCCTTGCCTCGTCTGTCCTACAACATTTCTTGGTGACTCTGCTGGGACTCAGTAAGTAAAGATGACTTTTAACCTCCCTATTCTCTGGGGTCTGGCCTCCCTGGAACATTGGAGGACAAAACTTCCCCTTGGTGCAGCTATGCCCATAGGGGAAGCAACTCACCCAGCACCCCAGAGTAGCGGCCCAAAGCCCAACAGAACCCAATTGATGAGGTACAGGAACCAGGAGTAGGGAACCTGTAGCACTGCCTGACTGAAAAGGTAGGATCCAGGTCCACTAGGTAACACACCTGACTCCCCCGTGGAGGCCTCAGCAGGTGGAAGAGAGGCTTGCTCAACCCCTGAGGGTCCCTGGGCAATCTCTGGAAAGAACTGGAGCCAAAAGGGCCTGGGGGGGGTCACCTGAGTAGTCTCGGTGCAGGATCAGTGAGCAGAAGTGAAACTGTGATCCCTTCTTTGGTTTTGGAATGTTGGCACAGGGGAGGTAGAGAAATTTTGATCTGACAATGTCTGTGTGAAAGTGGGCGGAAGTGCACGATCAAAACAGGCAGCAGAAGGTTCCCACCCAACCAAAGGGCTACAGCAAGTGTTGAGTCCCAAGCCACAGATTCATGGTGCCTCACACAGTGTAAGGCAGAAAGAATTCCACCAACTGACGCCTGGGTTATACTGACCTGCTAAGGCTAAGAGAACCCTAAGTCCCTGAGAGGGGAATGGCCAGAGATGGACAAAGCCAGTCCAGTTCTAAGTGTGCCACACAGAGGTAGGGTGGAACATGGGAGGCCACCAATGCCAGAAACTCCCAAAGGGGTATGGGAAACAATGTTTCAAACTCTTGAGCACATGTATAAATGACTATGAAACGATGTGTAACTCCATGGCTGTATGCTGTGGAGGCCAAATGACTCCTAACCTGAGGTTCCATGATGTTTAAGTCATAACATGAAATTCTATGATAGGCCCTATTTTAGTTTCTAAAGGTTTAAATCTAATAGAGACTATAACAAACATCTGTAGCTATTATCTCCTGCCTGTGGTGATCGAAGATCTGTTAAAAAGCTACAAGATCTGTTTCCTGTCTGTTTTATGTGGTGTGCACACCAGTTGGTTTGTAGGCAAGTGAGTACTCATAAACTTAATAAATGGATCCAAATGCCTTTTAATTCACATGACTTACATAAAACTTTAACAAAAAGGGTTAGTCTGAATTGGTAGAAGCAGGGCTGGAGTGGTAGCTCAGCAGTCAGAGCACTTGCCTGGCATGCACAAGGACCTGAGTTCAAACCCCAGCACCATATACAAAACTGGGTGTTAGAGAAACCAGAACCAGAAGAAAAATAAAATTTAAAAAACTGATTCTTTCTCTTTAAAAAAATTGGCCATATTTTAAAAAAATAGGTAGAAGTAAAGATGCCTTTGAAATTGCTAACCCACACATGGTCATATTACTGACTGTTCATTCTTGTTCCAGGTGCCAAGGAAAAAATTAAAAAGAAAAAATGTCCATTTTAAAATAAGCCTCAATAGCAGAACAGCAATAACAGTATACAGCAAAAGCTATATACAAAACATGAGATGGGCCACTGTATGGCTAGCCAATAAAAATGTTGGTTTAAAAATTTTAAAAAGCAATTTCCAGGGGCTGGAGTGGTGGCTTCGGTTACAGCACTTGCCTGGCATGCGTGAGTATGTGAGTTCAAACCCCAGCACCATGTACACAGTGAAGTCTCAGAGCAATGAAAGCCACATGAAAAACTAAATAAAATTGACTGTCTCTTTCTCTCTCTCACTGTCCATCTCTCTTTTTTAAAAAAGTAATTTCGGGGCTGGAGTGGTAGCTCAGTGGTTTCGGTGCTAGCTGGCAGGCACAAGGACCCGGTTCAAACCCCAGCACCATGTACACAACTAAGTGTTGGAGCAACTAAAGCCATGTGAAAAAACTAAAGTTGTTTCTCTCTTTCTCTGTCTCTCTCACTGTCCCTCTCTCTTTAAAAAAAAAAAAAGTAATTTCCATTGCTTCTAGGATTTTTCTTCAGCAGGGTAAAGGTGACTTTGTACTGTTAACTACACCTGCACGAAAGCCTGATATATTGGTTTTCATGGGTAACCTAAAGTTAGCAGTTAAAAATTAGTAAATTTGGTTTTACATAAATAGGATTAAATTTAATAAATGTGTTTCTTAGAGGAGCCAAATGATTAATTTACAAAGTTAAAATGCTAAAATATCAACTGCTAAAAACAAATTCAAGTACTTCTTTTTTTTTTTTTTAAGAAAGAGGGACAGGGAGAGAGACAGAGAAAGAGAGAAACAACTTTATTTAGTTTTTCACATGGCCTTAGTTGCTCCAACACTTAGTTGTGTACGTGGTGCTGGGGTTTGAACCCAGGTCCTTGTGCCTGCCAGGCAAGCACCGAAACCGCTGAGCTACCACTCCAGCCCCTGAAGTACTTCTTGATATTGAATTATATAAGGTAACATTTGGTTACCTTATATAGTAAATGTGCTTCTATAAATAGATAAATAAAAACAGCTTAAGATTGCTTTGTTTCTGGGTCTTCACCAAAAGCAAGATTACTAAAAGTTAATATTCTAACAGATATAATTCAATATGCAAAAGTGCAAAAGGTTTCAGCTGTGTTTCAATTAAAGTACTGTAAATAATATAAAGTATTTGATCTAATTGAGGAGCAATTTTTAAAATTCAGAAGTTTTATAAGGATTGTTTCAAAATGTAAATTGAAGAAAAGGTCAACAATTAGAAAAGAAATATAGTAAATTTATAGTTATGGAAATGTATTTTGGTATGAAAATTAAAATTTTAAAAATTGTTTCTGAATGAGAAAGCATTTTGTATGGTAAGATAAACATGTTATAAAATGTCTAAGTAATTTGTAGGTTTGTGGAGGGTAAATCTCAAAAGTCTGTGTGTAATTAATCTGGCTATAATTAGCACAATCAGTTAAAATTATTTAAGGTTTCTCTTAAGGTCCAATATTAATAATGTACTTCTATAAATCAGAATCTAATTGTCTATATGTTAAGGTAACAAGTGTTTCTCAGAACATTGACCTGATGTTTTCTGTCAAGACAACTCCTTGCATGTATTAGGTTTTATTACATAGGAAAACTAGTCTTTAATAAATAAGATTTGGGGGCTGGAATGGTGGCTCAGCAGTTATGGTGGTTGCCTGGCATGCACAAGTAGAGGTTCAAACCTCAGCACCACATATACAAGAAGTGTCCAAGCAATGAAAGCCACTTGAAAAACTAAATAAAATTGATTCTGTCTCTCTCTCTCTCTCTCACTGTCCCTCTCTCTTTAAAACAAATTAAGGTTTGTATCCGTTTTAAAGTCTTTTAAATGATTACATCATAACTGGTTAAATAAGCAGCTATTATTTTCAAGTTATTACAATATAGTTGACACCCTAATCATACATGACCAGAGATATGTATACATCTGAAAGCCATATTTATATGAGCCTTGTCTAAGTGATATATAAAAGTTTATGAAATGAATGTTTATGTAGATTTACTGACAAGGTAACCATATGTGCTCTCTTTTGTATACTGTATCTGACATAAAAAGGCCACACAGTCATTTAAAGATTTGGTTTATCTCTTTACTTTGACTAAGTCTATTTTCGATCATTAACACTGTTTCCTAAATGTATAAGATTTAAAGCTATTCTTTGATTTTTACTAGTACTGCTAACCCATATAGAACTGTGATTTTTGTTATCATACATTATGGATTCTATACTTCACTTTAAAAATTAAACCAAGGTAAAGACATCTGTGTAATGTAACACTAACCAGTACTGGCTTCTTTAATATATTGGATGCATCCATGTTCTTCAAATATACAAGATTTTTAAAATGTGAAAATTAAAAAACCCACTTTATTAAGTTGATGTTCTTCAAACTATAGCAAGTCTCCTTCAGATTTATATAAAAATAACAAATTTATTTATGTCATTTACTATTTTGTAATTGGATAAAAATAACCAATCATCAATCAGTTATATATAAAAATTTATGCTACTCTTTACATTAGGATGGAAATTTAAATATGTAAAGTCATAAGGAGAGCCTGATTTATTTAAAGGTTACCAATGTGGAATATAAAAACATTTTCCATTTTTTTTAAAAAAGAGAGAAGGACAGAGAGAGAGAGAGAGAGAATCAATTTTTGAGTTTTTCACATTTTGTTGCTCTGACGCTTAGTTGTGTACGTGGTGCTGGGGTTTGAACTTGTGTACTTGCGCATGCCGGGCAAGCGCCGTAACCGCCAAGCCACCGCTCCAGCCCCATTTTGCCACTTTTTTCACAAAAAGAAAATTAGGAGCTCTTTTTGTTTTTGTTTGATTCATATTTCAGATGTAATATTGCATTATTCCATGGATATATGCCCTTTAATTTTCTTTATATTAAAGAATGTATTCTGTTTTAAAATATTTTTTAAGAAATTTAATGATTTAGACTTGTAGTTCTCAAAAGTGGGGTCCCCAGCCTCTGCATCTCCTAAGAATTTATTAAACATGCCAATTTGTGAATCAATAAATCTGTGAGGGGGGCCCAAGAATTTGCATTACTTAAGTACAGGCAATTTTGATGTACATTAAAGTTTGTGTATCACTGATTTAGACTCGTCTGTCTCTTATTTCTACTACTTATCTTCGATTATTTTTGGACCTCATTTACTCACTTATTGATCCAAAATTTAATTCATTTTTCACTGCACAAATTACTTTCAAGCATTAATTTCTATAGTTCAGACAGAACTACAGATGTATTTCTGACTGTCCCAGATATGACACTGATGGATCTCCAAGAGGTACAGGAACTCAACATAGCCATAAATTACAACTGTTTTATCTTAAAAAGTAAAAGTGTTCTACAAGTCTGAATAGTGATGCCTCCTTCTGTGCACAGTGCCAGATTTCCACTTGATAAACTGTTGTTGGGAATGGCTTTTGCATTGCATTTCCTTGCCCTGAAAGTAAATAAGTTACTTGGAAATAGGACTAATGTCCATGAGCTGATTTTTCAACATATTCTTATGTGTGAACATATACACATTCTAATCTGGAGATCTTATAATTCTCTGAAATTATAAGGAGGTTAGAAAGGCAGAAACTTGATTGGGAAATATTTGCAGATGACATTTAACCACATATTTGTTTAGGGCTCATCATTAAGCTAGATTAAATGTAGGTGAAATATTTACTGAACAGGACAAATCCTGATTACTGACACATATGTTTGCAAATGAGATAATGTAACAAATGTACTACGAAAACTAGAAAAGGCAACATACATGCCAAATATTATTACATTTTACATTACATATAATTAATGTATTAAAATATTAGTATATTTACAAATCAAACCCATTTTTGTGCCATGCCTCGGTTTTTAAAATAACAACTTAAATTTTAAAACAGAGCAGGTATATTTTTTATTTATGATTCAAGGGCAAAAAAAAAATCTAGGTGTGCAACGGCAAATAGGTCTCCTGTACAAATTCCAATTGATTCATCATACCTTCTGGAATGCATGCTTAAGAATGATTCTGATGTTGAGGCTGGAGTGGTGGCTCAGTGGTTACGGCACTTGCCTGGCATGTGTGAGGATGCAGGTTCAACCCCAGCAACACATACAAAACAAAGTCTAGGAGCAATGAAAGCCACATGGAAAACTAAATAAGTTGATTCTCTCTCAAAAAAAGAAAAAAAAAAGAATGATTCTGATGCTGACTGTGGGTTCATTCAGAAAGAGTGCAGTGAACCATCAAAAATATCTGCTGTTGGGCAAGAACAGGATGTGGTGGCATTTGTTGCAATACATTTGAAATCCCTCACTGTGGTGTTTGTGCACTTTAAATGTGAGATTAAAGTGGAGTGATTGTTTTAAAAAATCACTCATTCACCTGCAACCACAATTCATCTACAGTTTTAATAGAAAATAGAATAAACAGTGTTGTTACAGTTCTAACTCATGTTAATGGAGGATGTTGTGTTTGATAAGAAAAGTCTGTGAATTCAACATCAAGTTTAATATTATATAGCTCAGATTCATCTTCATGAATGAGCATAGAAAGTTTAATCTGTCACCAACACTGTGGAGTAGGCTCAGTGATATTCTTATATAGTGCTGATTTATGAATATTAAAGGTATTTTAATTATAAAAACAATGCCTGAACATGATAAACAAATTCAAACAGTATACTAAAAAGGAGCTCTCACTCCCATCCCAGCACTCAATCCTGTACTCCTGCGCCCAGTGGCAACCACTATTAAGCTTCTTCTGAAAAATTTAAACAATCTATTCACATACAAATATGTGTATATACACAAAGAGACAGAGGGAGACAGGTAAAAACACAGAGCCTTTTGTACATAAGCGGGAAGATACTACATACATGGTTCAGCAATGTTTTGTTAAAATTGACTTAACATATCTTGGGCATCATTCCAGACCAACATATTTGTATTCTCAGGTATTTTTTTCCTTGCTTTAAAAAGTTTCTGTTAACAATTCCTAGATAAATAATAGGGTTTTTAATAAAGTCCTCTGCTGATGCAAAAGCTTGTACAGACATTAAGAAAGAGCTGGATGCTTATATAAATGGCCATACTCATTTATACAAGGCAATAAATAGATATGCAAATTGAATTCTAATACATGGTACTTAAGTACACAACACCTGAGTAACTCAGGAATTGTCAGCATATGCAATTCGTTCCTTCATTGTTCTGATTATTCAACTTATTCACAACTTTTGAAGTTTCATATTTCAATCTAAGTCATTTGTAACAACCAGGCATTTTTAAAATAATATTTTCTCTAAAAGGCTTGGTATCAAGTTTAAACTCTTATTCCATCCATTACTTTTATTTGAAGATCTCTGTTCAGAGTCTCTCTTGTATAACAAGATGAGACTTCTTATCAAAGTTTTTTAAAAAACATCCTTCAAGACTGTAATATTTCTAAGGTTAAAAAGAAAACTTCAGTTATCAGATTTCCCACATTCATTTCACATGAGAGTTTTCCTTAGAATGTGTTTTCATGTGTTTGGTAAGGGATACATTCTGTTTGAAGGATTTCCCACATTCATTACATTCATATGGTTTTTCTCCTGTGTGGGATCTCTGATGTATAACAAGTTGTGACTTTGCATTGAAGGCTTTACCACATTCGTTACATTCATAGGGCTTCTCCCCAGTGTGCGTTCTCTGATGCACAATGAGGTGTGCCTTCTGGCTAAAGGCTTTCCCACACTCATTACATTCAAAGGGTTTCTCTCCAGTATGAACTCTCTGATGTTGTGTAAGGCCTTCGATTTGTTTAAAGGCCTTCCCACATTGCTTACATTCGAAGGGACTTTCACCAGTATGAGTCCTCATATGGTAAGTCAGAGATGAGCTGTGTCCAAAGGCCTTTCCGCATTCATCACATTTATAAGGTTTTTCCTTCGTATGAGTTCTTTGATGAATATTAAGGTGTGACTTCTTGTTAAAAGTTTTCCCACATTCATTACATTCAAAGGGTTTCTCACCGGTGTGAATTCGCATATGCTTAGTCAGGGATGAGCTATATTTAAAGGCTTTGCCACATTCATCACATTCATATGGTATTTCACCTGTATGAGTCCTCACGTGTTCGGTGAGAGAAGAGTTATACCTAAAGGATTTTCCACATTCCTTACATTCATAAGGCTTCTCACCTGTATGAGATCTTACATGTTGAATAAGGTTTGAGCTGTGTCTGAAGGTTTTCCCACACTCAGTGCATTCATAGGGCTTTTCCCCAGTATGAATTCTTAGATGGTCAGTGAGGGCATGCTTATGACCATGGGCTTTACCACACTGAACACACTCATATGGTTTTTCTCCTGTGTGAGTCCTCTGATGTACAACAAGATGGGACTTTTGGCTAAAGGCTATCCCACATTCATTACATTCATATGGTTTCTCCCCAGTATGAATTCTCTGATGGTCAACGAGTCCTTGTTTGTGACTGAGAACCTTCCCACACTGATTGCATTCGTAGGGTTTCGCACAAGCTTGAGTTTTGTTAGGCTTAGAGGATGAACTATGGCTTGGTGATTTCTTGTCTTTCTCTCCAGTTTGAATCTTGCCTTTCTTAGTATGGGATGAGCGATGATGGGGTAATTTCCCACATTTCTTCCCAGTTTGAGTTTTGTCACACTTGTCAGGTGAACTGTGGTTGGATAATTTCTCACATTTCTTCCCAGCTTGATTTCTGTCCTCTTTTGAATCAGATGAGCTACGACTGGGTGATTTCCTGTGTTCTTTAGCTATGTCAGGTTTCTTTTTCCCACGGTCTAAATTCTGCTTCAAATTCTTCTCCTGTGACTCAAATTTAAAAAGCCCCCTTTTTGAAGAAACACTTTCTGCACTCACATTAATTTTCTTCCCCAGTGAGCCACACTCACTGCCATTCTTCTTTGGAGTTTTCTTCTGGAAGGTACCTTCCCTAATGAGCTGGTCTTGAGATTTCTGGCTTTTCTCTAGCTTGTCATCATCTTGTTGTGCTTCTACAATGGGATTCAATGAAGGATTATTGTGAAGTTTTACATTCTTATAAAAATATTTTTATAAATAAATGCCCTATTTATATTTATTAATATCCCAATGCAAAATAAATATAGAAAGCAAAGTCCCTATGCTCTTAGACTTGAGGGAGGAAATACTGGAGTAAAACCAGGGAAAGAAAATGACAACAGTGATTAGAAACACCTTTGCTTATTTAAAAATATGACCTTGCAACCTGGCACAGATGATGAAATAAACACATGAAACAGTGGCCGTGGGGTAGCAATGTAGTTAAAAGAGCTTGCGATTACGAGTGACACTTTCAGGGGTTGCCTCTCAGTGCTTGAAGCCCAGCTCTGATAATTGCTAAGCAACCCGAAGTATTTGGTGCCCATAACCTGTGCTAATATTATTTCAACTCTTCATGTTCAGTTGGAGACACATTTGGCTGAACCCAAGATTTCCAATGAGATTATTCCTCCTAAAAATTTAGACTTTTGATAGTCTGCATTTGGTGATTAAATTTTAAAATAATATAAGGCAAGTATTAGTAAAACCATATTTTCCCTATATAAAAAAGCTTCTCAGTATAAAGAGTGAAGCATATACAGAGAAGCAGATGTAAGACTCTATGTCCCCAAGGATAATTTCAGTTCTCAGTGGCCTCCTAGTTTCTGGTTCTAGTTCCTTATGAGATCTGGGTGAAGTATATACCCTTAGGTTACTAGAGACAAATACTGATGCCCTTATCACAAATTCTTCTATTTACTTAGGCTAGCTAAAGTAAACTATGGTGGAGAATATAAGATGAGACTATCAAAGAGTGCTTAAGAGCTAATAGGTTAATGAGGGAAGAAGTAGGAAATGATGTGCCACTAATACTATCTGTGGCCAATATAATAAGGGTACTCTTGTATAGGAAGAAAAACAACCCCCACAGGTCCTCTGAGATCCTTGATTCCTTTACCAAATGGTAAAAATTGCTGTGTTCAGTTTGGCAAGTTAACTTTATATCATCTGGATTTAGTGTACATACACACTTGTTTTCCAACATTTTGCCAAGGAGCATATATTTATTCTTGTCAGATCATTCTAATTGCCAATTATTCCCAGCTTTAAGTAGCTACTCACATTCTTTCCACCCATGCATTAAACAATTATATATTTTGAGATCTCTTCTCTACCACTGTTTCCCTTCTCTGAGGCTACCACTCACATTGGCAGGTGAAGGCAGCAATGTTTGCACTACATGATCCAACTTCCAACTTAAAACGTTTATTGGACAGTGATAAACACTGGTCCTTGACAGTTCAACAATATTCTTTCTCCTAAGAAAGGAGAATTACAATTCAAAGAGTTCTGTAAGTTATACATGGATACTACATGTGAAAAACTATAAACTTAGGAGCAGGAGCTGCCATTTTGGGATGGTCATTTTTCAGATACATGCATGGAAACACAGAAAACTCTTGAGTGAAAATTATAAAGAGAGAGAGGGATACACATGAATCTCCAAGAGTTGAGAAAAAAAAAGAGAAAGTTAATAGTCACCTTCATGGTAAGTGGACATTACATGGAGAAAATGAAAACTATATTCAAACAATAGAAAGCCAAGAAATATTACTCTTCCATGGAGGACATGTAAGAGGTCATTTACCATGGAATAGATCAGCTTTTGGAGGTATAGTTATCGTAAGGAGCCTAGAGGCATAGAGCTGCTAGCTGCTGTTTCATTTATGAAAGTTTAAGACATTCAGCACCCTGGAAGAGAGTTTAAAAGGACCTCCTAGGTAGCATGACAAGGCTGCATCTTCCAGTGCCCAAGGATGACAGGGAAGATGGGGGTCAAATTTCCTACTAGGAAGAAAGGGATAAAAACTCAAACTTTTCTCCTTGACATGTAACACTAAAAATCCCTTTAAATGATGTATTGGGTTAGTCACAACTGATATCTGTTCCCCAGAAAAAAAGACAAAAAGCACTAAAAGAGAAATTCACCATGAGGGAAAGGAGGAGAATCTGAACTAGAGAACTGTCATAATAATAGGGTTGTACCAGGTAGGCAGCTGGGTCTACCCAAGCACTTAAGCCTGGAAGCTTTTCCTGAATTTGAGATAGAAATTAAAACATGAATTTTAAGCCTCTGTCACTTCATAAATTTAAGTATGTAGTTCACTAGGCTCAGCAAATTACTGGAGGGAAAAGACATTCCTTCCTTGAACCTGAACCAAGACAGCCACTGTAGCATGACAAAGGTGTATTCTCCAGAACTATCTTTTAGTTGTAACACCAAGTGTCACAAGAAAAGTCAGAGTAGCTAAAGCTGGAGCCACTCACTGATGGATCAGAAAATCATGGGACTGTTCATTTGTTGTTGGAAGGACTAGTTCCTCTGGTCTCAGGAAATTCACTGGGTTTCAGACAAATCAGGGTCAGTGGAAACTCTAAAAGATATGGCAGACATTATGCTAATTCAGAGACTTCAATAACATAAATAATTGAGTATTTTAATGTTTTACCATAACATTTAAGATGAATCATAAAAAATGGATTCAATGAATCCACTTAAGAACTGGAACAGTTCAGGAATGTGAACCTGAATTGTGTGATGTCAGTGAGAAGTGACAAGAAACAAATAGGAACTGGGTAGAGGACAGTAATTCAACAGAATGCACCAAACATCAGAAAAGACCCTGATAAAAATCGCAAAGGCAAAAGGAACCTCCAGTTTATAAAGAAAGATAAGGCTTTCAATTTCTGACACTCTAAGACCTTCCTATAAGCAAGCCAAATAGAAATGTCTGACAAAGGAATTGGAGCTGTCCCTTGGGAAGTCATCAGTAAATGTAAACAAAAGCTTGTGTTTGCATAAAGGATGATCCCTCTGATGGAAATATAATTTTAAAAAAAAGAACAGATAGAAGACAAAGGGACTCTTTTAGTAAGTGAGAAGAAGGAGAAGCTGGTGAGTAAATGATAAAGAAGTACCCAGAGACAGGGAATAAGATCCAAGCAAGTGGTAGTAAGTAGGTGGGTAAGAACTTCAGGCTAGTCAATGCCAGTGAAGTTTATGTACTAGAAAGTATGCAGTGGAGATTTTAAAGTTAGAAACTTAGGGAGGAATGAATCTTTGGAATTCAACTGCAAGTGTTAAGAAAAAATAGACAAGATGTGTTATAGACCACAGATCTAGAAAATTTCACAGTGAAAGGCAAGACATAGAAAGTCATTTAGGGACAGGAGTATTACGCCAAGAGATTAAGAAAGAAGACAGATCTTGGGGCAGGGGAGGGGAGAAGGAGTGGGGAGAGAGAGGGATCTAGGGAGACAGTCAACAATGTAGCTTACTCTTTACCCCCCTGAGAATCCAAATAACACTTATGCGATCATTTAATTCTGGAAAATTCACAATCTAAACATTTATATCCCTTGTGAAATATAGAAGAATCAAGAGACTGGGGTATGGGCCATGTGGGGGTAATTCTGGTTTAGGAACAAATGCATATCATGTTGTTACTTTATAAGCATTTATCATTGTATAATAACTCAATTCCTTAATAAAAATTTTTTTAAATTATAACAAAAAAAAGAAGACAGATCTAACAACGTCTGAATGCATAGGAATGAATTTGATGTCTTGGGCAACTAGAGTGTGGGATGGGAAGATGGACAGAAAAACTAAGGATATAAGGAAAAAGAATTTTATTATTATTAATTATTTTGGACTAGGGATTGAACCCAGGGACATTTAATCACTGAATCACATCCCCAGTCCCATTTTTTATTTTTTATTTTGAGACAGGGTCTCACTAAGTTGTTTAGAGTCTGGCTGTTGGCAAGGTTGGCTTTGAACCTGCAATTCTCCTGCCTTGGCCTCCCAAGTTGCTGGGATTATAGGCATATACTTTAGATACGGTAAACAGAATGGGATTGGGAGAAAAGTTAAGAGGGGTCTTTTCAAGCTGAGCAATGGAGCACATAGGTAAGGAAAGGGGGCTATATGGAGGGACCAGTTAGGCATCTGGGGGCTGGTCCCAAAGTTTTAGGGCCCTGGATTTCACCTGTTTTCCTACCACAATTGGAATAGTATGAATGGTACTGTTGCTTGCTATGGAAGGATAATACCTCCTAGCCCCTCCCAAATTCATAGATATTTGTACCCCTCCCTATGGAAGCAGTAAACATTCCTACCCTGTTGAACTCAGGAGTTTCAGGTAGATGGCTCGGACCAATAAAATGTGTGCCAAACAGTGACTTAAAAAACTACCATGTGGTTCTAATTTTTTCTCCCTGTCATGAGAACAGAATTTGCCAAATAGGGAATGATTTTTCAGCATAGGTTTCCAAATGGAGATCATGTGGAACAGGGCCACAACTTGAGCAAGAAATAAATCTTGTATTGTAAGCCACAAAGAGTTTGGGATCATTCCTTAATGAAGCAAAACCTAGTCTAAGCTAATACAAATGGTTTAACCAAACTCCCATAAGTAACATTGGCTCGCTCCTACAGTGACTCCCCTCATGAGAATCTCATGAGGTTCATGGAAGGAAGACATTAGAATCTCCAAGGTTAGGGAATCTGGCAGAATCTTATATTTTTCTACTGCTATTTCCTGATGAAATAAAAAGAATCTAGGATCTTTATTTTTAGAGAGAGAGGGAGACAGAAAGAGATAATAAATTTTATTTATTTTTTCATCAGGCCATCATTTCTACCACAGTTGTGTATGTGTTGCTGGGGTCTGAACCTGGGACCTCACACATGCCAGGCAAGCACTTGAACTGCCCAGCCACCGCTCCAGCCCCTAGGATCTTTAAGAAAAATTTAGAACAAATTATTTGAAGAATTCCAAAGTTACCACCAAGAAACTAGAAACTTACTTCTACTGGCTCCTATTTGCTTGGGTCTTGCTATTTTACTCAGATGATTTTGACTCGGCCTTTTCCCCTTCCCCAACCATGGTTCTTCTCCTTTTTCCAACTTACAGATCATGTCTGGTTTGGGAGATTGATGCCCTGCTTATGATAAAAGGTAGAAATTGAGTTAGACCAACCATCTCACAAATCAAGCCTCACTGCACTTCAGAGCCTTTCAAGGTGAAGGAATACACTACTCTTAAAGTCTACCAGTGTGGTTGTCCATGTACTGGAACTATGAAGACCTTCCATTTTGGAGGCAGTGGCCCAAGTATCCTGTCTAGTACCCAAAAGGGATTAAAACTCTGACCCACAAAAAATCAAGGCCAAACTTACCAAGGACTTCAGGAAGAAGTCATCATAATGAACACATTTTTACTTACAAGGGAGTTGTTCTTACCCATTGAAGCTAGGTGGCTGTAGTTCTCCAGCATCACATCTTTGTACAGGTTCCTCTGAGCAGGATCAAGTTGCTTCCATTCTTTTTGGGAAAAGGCCATAGTCACGTCTTTGAATGTTACCGATCCCTGTAATAGCATAACCTCATTCAGTCCAGTATCACCCATGTTTGGTGAGTGACTTGTTCCTACCTTGACCACTCACTGTTGACAACAAGAATGTTATATAGTAGTGTATCTATTCTTTGCCCCACTTTGCACTTTACAAAACAAAAACCATATTAAGAGATAACAAAATATCTTTATTTTCAATTTGGTACTTTAAGAGGATAAAATCATACAAGTATTAGAAAGAAAGAAACAAAGAAACTAAGCAGTCACTCTTTATTTTTTCTTCTATAACAATGTGCTATGGCAATATCTACTTAAGAGTTCTGAATCAGAAGAACAGAAGAATTAAGACTCTTGTTTTTTATTACTAGGCAAAAATAATTTATGATTGAAAGCAAAAATAACACATTTCAGGCATGTAAGGATGCAGAAATTACCTTATCTATATACTTTACAAATAGAGGGATGGTGGGAGTGAGAAGCAGAGGGAGAGAGAAACAGGAAAAGAGAAAAAAGAAAAAGAGAAACCTTTAAAAGAAAATGGATAAGATTACAAAAATTCCCAAATTGGGAAAGACTACATAAGAGAATGACCAATGTACCTCAGGATCCAAAGATGAGGTAAATAATTACCTCAACCATTTCTCAATTCACTTTCAAAGATCCCTAGCGTATTTAGGGTGTCACCCATAATCCTCCAACCCATTAATCCTCCTTGGTTTGATGATCCATAGGAGGACTCACAACTCAGCACACACATGTATTCATAGCTATGATTTATTACAGCAAAAGGATACAAAACAAAATCAGTTGATTGGCATGGAAAGAAGTTGAGAAGAAACCAAGGCCAAGCATCCAAGGGTCCTCTCCCAAGAGAGTCACAGGGAACACCTTTAATTAGTTCTGGCAACACCTGTGAAATATTTTCCAGCAGGGAAACTCATAAGAGAGTTAGGAGCCAATGTTTTTACAGGGGACCTGGTAATACAGGTCTTGCATGTATGTGCTTGTATGTATGAAAATTCCAGATTCCAGAAGGAAAGCAAGTAGTCAGCATAAACTAAATTGTTTATATTCATCAGCCACAGGGAGCCTCTCTGTCAGTTCTGGGACAGGTGGGAACCCTAATGAAATCGGATTACCCAGATGTTGCCTAAAGGTCAACTTGGCAAGCAGGCCAAAGGACAGCATTTTTAGGCCAGCTCAGTTAACTCTTCTGCAGTCATCCTGCCTCACTCACTGAAAACTTCAGCACTAGCTTCCTCTTTGCCAGAGCTCCTGCCCTCATTCCTTCTGCGCTATCTCAGTATCAATGGAGAAGAGCCGTTCAATAGCCTCGCCTCTATCTTGATGCCAATCATATCTTCCTCCACCTAAACTCAGCCACCTATTCATCACCCCTGCACACCTTACACCTTGCCATCACTACACCACCTGCAAAGTCTCTAAAAAATTCTACTCTCTGACAGTCTCTTTCTAACCTGCCAGCCCACTTGCCCCCTCGCATCCACTTCCTAATACTGCAAATTCACTGAGCCCTCTGATTCATTGATCCTAGCCACTTTTTCACGATCTTCTACCCCACATGCCTTTACTATCTTTCTTTCTTATTTAGATTCCACAAACAAGCACCACACATACTCCACTAAAACCTTAAAGCTTTAACTTCTTGCCCCTCTTCACTGTACTCACTTATCAAAGCATCAACCTTGACTAAACCTATTTCTCCTCTTAAAATCTGCCTGTAATCTTGCAGCTGAACATCGCAAGAGAAAAACCAAACACCTGTGCTGGCTGGACTCACTTAGCGTTTATAATGCATATCTCAAATGAGCATCCAACACGGTCAGCAATCCTAGTACTTATCCTTTCCCCTCGCCAGACAATTACTGCAAACATCTTTCTCTGAAATCTCCAACACCTACTTCTTTCTCACTCTCAGCTAATGAATTTGCCTTGTACTTCAAAGAGAAAAGAAATGCAAACAGACCAGAATAACCTTGCCCTTTTCACCACCAATTCCTCTAACCTGTTTCCAGATCTGTATGTAATGTATCTTCCCTTCTGATGAAAAGGAGGAACACTTTTCTCCTTCTCTCACTTAAGGTCAGTTTCTCCATTTGTGTGGGGTTTCTTTTCCATTTTCTTTACTTTTCCCTCTCTTTTGGAACTGGAGATGCAACCCAGGGGCACTAGACCACTGAACTATATTCCCAGCCCCTCCCTTTGCTTTTTTTTTTTTTTTAAGTAGAGTCTAAGTTGCTTAGGGCTTCACTAAATTACAGAGGCTGGTCTTGAACTTGCTATCCTCCCACCTTGGCTTTGAGAGTAGCTGGGATTACAGTTGTGCACCACTGCACCTGGCTCCATTTGTGTTTTTGATCCAATCCCTACCTGCCTTCTGAAATTTCCCTTTTCTCTTTTCTATCAGCTATTTCTCCCTTTCTACTGAATCACTACACCACCTGCAAAATCTCTAAAAACTATTGACATACAAAGTTGCGTTAATGTTATTCATCTGAAGAAAACTCTTCCTTGACCACTGTGTTGGTGTAAGACTATAACCCCAGCAACTTGGGAGATGAGAAAGGAAGATTTCAAGTTCAAGGCCAGCCTCAGCAACGTAGTGCAACACTCAGCAAGTTAGTGAGACCCTGTTTTAAACAAAATTTTAAAAAAGACTGAGGATGTAGCTCAGTGGTAAAGTGTTTCTGGGTTCAATCCTCAGTACAAAAAAAGAAAATCCTCTCTTGATTTCATGTTCCATCCTGTGTTCATTTCTCTGCTTCCTTTACCAGAAACACCCCTCATAATCTGTCTATACGTGCTGCTTGTACTTCATTATGTCTGAATCTTTCAACTCACTCCAACGGGATTTTATTACCACTCTCAAGAAAGAGCTCTATTCAAAATAACTGTTGAGCTACATCATGGCAAAGTCAAATTCTGTATAGTCACATTCTGGGGACTCATAAAGCACATATGACATAATTGATTACTTGGCTGTGTATTGAAAACTTCTATGTTTGTCTAATACACTTGAATTTTCCTCCTGCTTCAGTGGCTACATGTCATTCTCCCTGACATAAAGCTTTTACCTTACAATCTGTTACTACAGGTTTCTAATCACTGATAGCCACTCGTCAGTACTAACCTTTATAGTCTTCCCCTACTTATGGAACCCTGCAAATCTCCAATCACCATTCTTCACAGAGCAATCCTTAACCTCCACAGATCTCCAGTCACTGACCCCTACAGAACCTTCCATCACTAAACTGCAATCCCTCAAATTCCAGACCTCCTCAGCATCCTAGTCCCAGAAACACAGGACCTTTAATCATTAATTCCTCCTAATCACCTCACCACTGGTAGCGCAATTATGACTCCTGGACAACACCAAAACACTGACCACCTCTTCTCCCCAGATGACACACAAATCCCTGCAGCCACCTCGACACTGACTCCCCACATCCACCCACCACTACCCCTGACTGTCCTCCTGGTTCCCCCATTACCCAGACTCGCACACTAATCCCCAAATCTCAAAGATAACAGTACCCAGACTTCCACAAACATGGACCTCTGATCCCCGCAGAGCCCCTCTTGGATGACCTCGTCTCCCGCCACCCACCCACAGCCGCTGGCCTCCACAGGCCTTCCCAGCCTCTGCCGCACCAGGAAGCCGCCGCTTCGGAAACCCGGACCGGTCGGCGACGGCCGCAGCCTCCTGCCCATCACCGCCTCCGCAGGTGCCTGAAACCCCGGCCTCCTAAAACCACAGCCATCACCCACCCGCATCCCTCGGAACACTGACCTCGGGGAGCACCCTGCCGCAGCGACTCCTCCCATTCCCAAACCTTAACTCCGCAGACCGCCGTCCCCCTCCAATCACCCGCCGCCTCTGACAACCAAACCGCCCTCACCGCGCCGCTGGCCCCGGGCTCGGACACAGCCATCTCGGGAGGACGCCCGGCCTTTCGGGCTGTTCCCGCACTCCTACGCTGGTCCTCGGTAGCAGGCTTTGTCGGGGTCCGGCTGCAGCCAGAGGCCGACATGGCGGCCACCCGGAGCGCGGCCTCGGTGGGCTGCCCGGGCTGCGATGGCCGCGCCCTGCAGCCCTCGCCCCATGGGCGCGGCCATCTTGGCTAAGCCGCTCCGTACGGCGCGGGCGCGGGGGCTGCTGGGACGCGCGGGGGCCGCTGGGACGCGCTGGGGAGGGCGGGGCGAGCCCGGGACCCAGGCGCTTGAACCCGCGCTCCTGAGCGTCCAGAGCAAGCGCTGAACCCGCCGAGCCACCGCTCCAGCCCCACGGCGGGGAATTCTGCTCACAGAATTTGGAGTAGCTTTTCTGAATAAATCCGTGCAGCCAACTGCCGTGTAAGCCGGGAATCACGATTCCGAGTACGAACTCCAGAGAGCTAGGATAAAGGAAATCGGAGGGAGAAAGGAGAAAAACCCGATCCGACCGAACAGCTTCGATTTATAGGGAGAGGACGCTAATCCTCGAGCCATAGGAGGACTCCTTTCGTTTATGGTCCTAGAGCAGCGGGTTCAGTGAACAGACCGCCGCTCCGTGACAGCCCGGGGTTCTTTGGAGATAATTCCGCAGAAAGAACAAGCAGTTGGAGCGGAAGTGATTTCTCAGTGCGCTATTTCGTGTGTTCCTTGCATTTCTGGAATGATTATTTGGTGAGCTCTTATACAGCAAATATGCGCATTCGAGGTGCTGTGCTAGACTGGGTACCGGGGAAGGAGCGGGGAGACGCGACCCAGTCTCCTTTTCCTATTGGAATTTGCAGTGGGGCAGAGAGGTGGATCGGTTATCCCAAATACGTTGCTCCTTTTTCCTGAGTCAAGCGTACTGTGTTTTGCACCTTCCATTTGGATGAGTAAACCATTAGTTATCTCAGTCAGCAGCGGTTGCATCTGCTGCCCTTGACTTCTCTATTATTGGAATGCAATTCTCAGTACTTGTTTGCTGAGCTCCTAAGACGCCCCTAGCCTGCCTACCCCCAGGAAACTTTCTGCCTAGTCTCCCTAATATTACAGAATTATTTTCTAATTTTTTTGTCCCACAAAGCACAGTGATGTGCCCCATTTCTTTGAAAACAATCCCAACGGTGATTTTTTTCCCCCTAGACTTCAGGCATCGCCATTGAAAATAGCAAAGTGTATTATAAACTAAATATTATCTTTAACAGAATTCAGGCGTAGTCCCCATTGCCTCTGCCATCTGGTGAGATACCAATTTGACATAACCTGTCTTTTGTGCAGGAGAAACCCGTGGTTGGAGGAACTATCATTCCACAATGAGGCCCAAAATTAATCTATTTTAAATTCACAAAAATGGAGATTTTCTTGAGTGGCCCTGAGCTAATTACCAGGCTTTAAAAGGGGCTATACCTTTCCTGAAGTCAGATTCCAAAGGTGGGAGAGGGCCTGCGGAGGAGGCAACTTGGCCAGGACCTGGGTACAGCCTCTGGTTGCTGAGTGGTTTTTTATGTACAGCTAAGAAAGCAATAGGGACCTCAGTCCCACAACTACAAGGAAATTATTTCTGCCAATGATCTAAGGGAGCTTGGAATTATGCCTTCTCTAGAGGAACTTCTAGATCAGCATACAACCCAAGCAATGCCTGATTTCAGCTCTGTAAGACACTGAGCAGAGAACCTAGTTGTATTAGCCTGTATCCAGAGAAACAGAGCCAGTGGGACATGTAGATGTAAGGAGATTTATTATGAATTTGTTCATAGTATCATGAAAGCCAAGAGTTCCTTGATCTTCCTTTTGCAAGCTAAAGAACCAGGAAAACCAGTGGTGATTCAGTCAGAGTCTGAAGCCCAGGGCAGAGGACAGGGGAGATCTGGTGTTTAAGTCCCAGAGTCCAAAGGCCTGAGGACTGGGAGCTGGAGTGTCAGAGGGCAAACCTGAGTGTCCCCCCACCAGACCCTCAATAGATTGAGCGATGCCTGTCCACACTGATAATGGTTAGCATTGCCAACATCTTCCTCCCAAAGTCAGGTGCGCCTAGAAGCATTGTTGCACCTGTCAGGTAGTAGTTAGTAATGAGCAGTGGAATGCATAACAAGGTCACAGATTTACATTTTTATTTTTATTTTTAAATCTTTTTTTTTAAGAGAGAAGGATAGTGAGAGAGAGAGGGAGAAAGCGAGAATCAATTTAATTTAGTTTTTCATGTGGTTTTCATTGCTCCGAGACTTCATTGTGTATGTGGTGCTGGGCTTTGAACTCATGTTCTCACGCATGCCAGGCAAGCGCCGTAACCACTAAGCCACTGCTCCAGCCCCACAGATTTACTTTTAAGTTACTCTTAAAGTTTTCTTTAAGTTACAGCCAAGTTAGATGAGTAAATAACTTGTACTGTAGAAGAAATTGGCACATAAAACGTGAGGATAAACAAACAAAAGGAAAAGGGGCTAATTGGAGAAATACATCAAGAAAGAGATTTATGGGGTTAACTTTTGACAGGATCTGTAAAGGTCAAGATAAAACTGGGAGTAATGTCCTTGAGAGTCTCCCAGTATCTCAGAAGGGGGAATTTTTTAGTGGCTCAGGTGCAGTATGGTAACCTCTGACTGGTAGCTGTCCCCAGTACCTACATTAACATAGGATTGACTTATAGATGGAGCCCCTCCCACACACACACACAATAGGATGACCACCATGACTACAACTGGAGAAGACCAACTAAGATCAAAAACTCCACCACCCAGGAAGTGAAGGAGGAGTTGAACACCTGATTAAGGTTGCTGGAGGAGGACCCCAATTCTCAAGACAACCACGAAGCAGCAATAAATTTGAAGATGCTACTATTCCCTTTGTTATTCTCTGTTCTGAGTTGGCCTAGAGAGTGCTCTCTGCTTAAGCCTTACTACTTTACCTTCACTTATAGTAAAATTCTCTTTCTTGATTTTTGGTATTTGGCAGAACACAAGAAGCAAAGTGTGGAGCTTCAGATCCCTGCTCTCCTGTGACGCAGCCAGTTATCTGATGTCCTTTAGTTCAATAAGCTGACACGTAAAATTGACTATCATACCCATCATGCTGTACTCAGACTTCTAATCTATAGAAGTTGTGAGATAATAAGTTTGTGTTATTTTAATCTAGTAAGGTTTCTGGTAAGTTGTTAGACAGTAAAAGGAAACTAAAACTAATTGAAGATTGAAAAAGAATTGATTGATCTAGATTCTTCTTCACCTACTTGGGACACAGACCCCCTTCTCTGTATCTCTGACACACTCTTCTTTCATCCTCATCTTTCTGAATGTGAGCAGTTGCTTCTCCTCCTCGTTAGATATGTTCCTGACTTCAGCTGTTCCTGATATTAGAGCCTTGATCAGGTCACATTTTTAAAGAGTTCTCCGTTTGCTGTCTCCTCTCAGATCAGAGGGAAGAGGGGCAAGACAGGTTGTTCAGGTTTGTCTTTGACACCAGTATTCCCCAACGTACCCATATTCCAGCATATTTATAAAGAGCATGCTCTTCTAAATCAATAATTTTCTAAACTACTTTGATTCTTGTAATTGACCAGACGTTGGCAGGCAGCCCTTGGGGGTTTAAGAAGTTGCAGAGGAACTGAGTAGAAAGCATAGAAGACATAGGGTAGGAATTTTCTTGCCCTGAAGTGGAGAAAGAAAAAAAGGAAAAGGAAATTGGAAAGAGTAAGGGGGTGGGGGTTGATAAGAACAAGACATAGGTCAGTGACCAGGAACATTTCAATATACTAAAGAGGCCCAGTCGCTTCTCTTCAGGTCAGTCAATTTCCTAGTTCAGGATAGATAGGAAAAGAGAAAATCTTGTAGTTGACTCAACTTTAGAAAATTGTAAGGATCAGTATGTGGGCTGTATATTTATGTGTGAATTTTTGTTTATGTTAAGATATTTTCAAGTAAATGAAAAATTGTAATATCAAAGAATCCTCTGAAAAATCGAGCCTAAAAGCCTAAGAACCCATTTTTGTTTGTTTGTTTGGTTCTGTTTTTTAAATCAGTTCTGTTATCTTCTCTGGTATCATCTCTACTCTACATATGGTTCTAGATACTTGAGTTTCTACTCCATCTTCCAAAATATCTTGTGTGTGGGCTCTTCACTACGGGAGTGTCCTCCGATGGTCTATAGGAAATGCCCTCCGCAAACTGTTAGAATTTAGCAGAACAGAAGGAACTGCGTGACCCCATACATCAATGCTTTATCTTTCATTCCTTTAATTATTCATTATTCAATCAATAAGTGTTTTTTGAGCATCACCTATGTGCCAGGAGCTGTGCTAAGCATTGAGGATATAATAAGAAGAAAAATATTAGAACATGATTCCTATGCAGAGAGCAGGATTCAGGGGTGGAGACATGCATTATTTACATAAGGGCACAAATAATGTAAATTAGAACTGTGGTAAGTGCTATGAATAAAAAGATGCATGGTTCTATGACTCTCACAGCACCTAACATAGCCTTAGGATTTAGGAACTGTGAATCTTGAACCTGTCACCATGCCGGGACCTCTGGCAGCATGCTATCTGAGGAGATCTTCCAGCAGCACTGCACCTTTGAACAAAGAATAGAAAATTGGCTCCTCCGAGAGCAGCGTCCCACCAAGATTCCGGCGCTAATAGAAAGACACAAGGGTGAGAAGCAGCGGCTCCTCCTGGATGAAACCAAGTCAGTCGTGCTGACCACATCAGCATGGGCAAGCTCATCAATATCATCAGAAGGCACCTACCGCTCAATGCCAACCACTCCTGTGTCTGACGGGTAGCAGAGTTAGAAGGGCGAGGATGGCTTCCTATATAAGGTGCCCGCCTCCCAGGGGACATTCGGAGGTGATCTGTCACTGTAAGACTGGAAAGTCGCTTCAGCTTTCTAAGCTCTTACCAAGGAGAAAAAGGGGCATCACCAGCTGAGGCTGAAGAGTTGTAGTCACAAACCCTCACAACAGCTGGGTCCACCTAAGACTTCAGGAGCTGTTTTTGTGTTCAAGCAGAGAGATGAGCTCCAAGCTCCACATGAGCACACTCAGCTTGGGAAACTGGTATTCTAATCTAAGCAGCTTGTTTTCAAATTTTAGAAATTTAAAATTAAAATAATTTGCATTCTAAAAAAAAAAGAAATTAGGAACAGGCTGAAGAAGAGCATTTGAATTAAATCTTCTCAGATATGAACCAGAATTAGCTAAGACAGCAGTTCAGACAGAAGGAACCTCATGTGTGTGAAAGGGCAGAGACCCTCTGATATAAAACAAATACATTTCATTAAAATTGAGCATGCCAAAATGGATGGAAATAAGATCCTTGAAATGTGCTGACTGTGGTAAATGGACAGAAATACCAGAGATAAAATAATGTGGTCATGAGCCAAGGTCATTGTGACCATTTCTTTGAAGCAGCCCATCCCTCCAAGCTGCCGGTTTCAGATATGGATAGTTTGGCTCCCTGCCTAGCCCGCCCTGCTAACCTGAAGGTACAACTTGAAATAGATAAACTGAAGCTTGCTGTCTGCATTTCTTGAAGAAAGGCTCTTTTTGTAAACCTGTTTGTAAGCCTGCCAAATTTTGCTTTTACAAACAGCCTGCTTGAGTCACTCGGGGCTGCTGTTCTCCTCAACTTTACTTTGGAGCAGTGGCCCTGGTGCACCAGCCTGTTTCTTCTCTTTTCTGTTCTTTCCCCAAAAATAAACTTTTTTTTTCTTTTCTACTCTGGTCTCTGGTGGTCTCACTACGAGTCAATAACCGGACCCCACAACAGTATGTAAAGGCGGATGGAAACTTTAAATCCTAATCTTTACAGAAGAATCTGAAACCCAAACTAGATTCCTCTGAAATGCCCTGCCCCATGTCTCAACCTGCCCCTTCTTTCTCCACGCTCCCTGGATTATACTGTTCTCCCTTCTCTTCAAAAGACAATTTCCTTTGGAGAAAATGTGTTTCTGTTCCCATGTACAACACTGCATGTGTTCTCTTGGCTATGGCTCCTGCCATGTATAGCTCCTCCCATGACACCCACACACCTATGCAACCATGAATGAGGGTGAGCAATGCAGTATAAGAAAAGGAGTGAGCATAGTGTGGGAGAAAGATAGCCTGTTCCACAAACGCTGTTGGACAAACTGGACAGCCATGTGTAGACAACTGAAGCTGCACAAAAATTAAATCAAAATGGGTCAAAGATCTGGGTATTAAGCCAACAACTTTAAAGTTACTAGAAAAGTAGGGTCAACACTACAGGACATACAGTCAGCAGCGCCTTCCTTAACAAAACTCCCATGGCTCAAGCAGGAAAGTCAAGAATAAATGAATGGGATGCAATCAAACTAAAAAGTTTTTGCACAGCTGAAGATTTAGTCAAGAGCATCAAGAGAGAATCTACAGAGTGGGAGTAAACTTGTGCCTGCTACACCTCGGAGAGAGGGCTAATATCTAGAATATACAAAGAGCTAAAAAAGCTAAACACCAAAATCTCAAATAATCCAATCAATAAATGGACTACGGATCTAAAAAGAAACCTCATAAGAGGAAGTCCAGAAAGCCCATAAATATATGAGAAAATGCTCTACATCATTAGCTATAAGGGAAATACAAATCAAAACTTCAATGAGATACCACCTCACTCCTGTCAGAGTGGCAATAATGAAAAATTCGAACAACAACAGATGCTGGAGGGGCTATGGGAAAAGAGGAACACTGTCACACTGCTGGTGGGACTGCAAACTGGTTCAGCCACTCTGGAAAGCAGTGTGGAGACTCTTCAAAAATTTAGGGCTGTAACCACCTTATGACCCAGCTATCCTACTCCTGGTTATTTTCCCAAAAGAGTTAGAATCAGCATATTATAGTGATGTGGCTTCATCAATGTTTATAGCAGCTCAATTTACTATTGCTAAAATATGGAACCAACCCAGATGCCCCTCACTTAATGAATGGATACAAAAACTTTGGTATATATAGATGCAATGGAATGCTACTTGGCCATTAGAGAAGATGATATTATGGCTTTTGAAATCAAATGGATGGAGATGGAAAGAATTATGCTAAGTTAAGTATCCCAAGCTCAGAGACTCAAGGGCTGAATGGTTTCTCTCATCTGTGGAAGCTAAACTACATCGGGAAGCAGTATGTTAGATGGCTAAGAATCAAACTATATGATTCTTAACGCAACAGGGGGATGATTGCCTAAAATACCTGGAGGTGTGGGGGGGGGACAGGGTGGAGGGAGGGCTTAGGGAGAATATCTAGGAGACTGGAGGGTGGGAATATGGTGGAATCATCTCAGAAGGAGATCTCTGACCTCCACGAGATATCCATTTAACTCAGGGGGTTTTCTGGGGGAAACAGCAAAATGGGGAACCCAAGAGGGGCATCCATGACATGGCATTAGCCTTGAATAACTAAGTATATATACATTTGTATTTGATTGTTTGACAATGCTTCCCCCTCAATTGTAACTCCATATTCATCTAATAAAAAAAAAAGAAAATGAGTGGGTACAAAACTAATAGGAAATTTTGAGTAGACACAACAAATTCAGAAAATTACAGATGAGGTTCAGTGAAACTGTCAAAAACAGTTAATCGGTTCCATACTTGGACGCTAAAATCAATAGAGTAATGATTACTAGTGGCAGGATTAAAAAAAAAGCCTACATGTCCATTGGACACCTAGCTATGCAAATACATTAGTAAATATTTTATTGAAAAGTAAAATTATGACATGTGAAAATGTGAACTTACACCATCCATAGAGAAATGAAATCTCTACAAAGAAAGAAAAATGACCGAAGAACAATGCTGAAATAATACAAACACTAGGGTGAAGACAATAATTAAAGCAGGAAAATTAATGGATAAACTTAACACGACATAGGTTGAATATACTAAGGACATTTATTCTTTCACACAATAAAAAATGCCTTATGAATAAAGTAATAAGTGGTTTAACTTCATCAGTAAAACACACTGAAAATCCCTCAATGGAGTTCCTTTACTATTTCAAGACAGGAAATCCAAGCAACTATAATCGTTCACTGCAGAGCACCAACCGGGTGGAATATCTGTTTATCTGTCTGTAATCAAGCTCTGTGTTTCCAAGTATATAAAGAAAAATATATTTCATTATTTCATCATAAGAGTTTGGTTTTTCAGTTAAAACATGCAACATTCAAGAGAGAAATGATCCCATCAATGAAGGGCTTCCATCATCCAAGCCCCTTGGAATCTTCCTCAGGATGCTGGCAACTTGACCTTGTCTTGGGCTGAAAAGTCCAGAGCTGGGATTCCTAGGGGTGGGACTGCTTAGTGAGAAATTGTTCCTGGAACCCTGGGATGTCTGCTCTGCTCAGGCTGCTGCTGGCCTCGGTGTGCGAGATGCTGCCGTCCACCACTACAAGCAGAGAAAGTGTGCGGGGCAGAGTTGGAATTGTCTCTGGGACAGATGAACCCAGCCCTGGAAAAGGTGGCTCACTTGCTCCAGGGGCACCACCTAAGGTCCCCCAGGCCAGGCCTAGCACTGGG
>PVKS010017396.1:0-42124 GCA_004027875.1 Aplodontia rufa
TACTAATGATTTAGAGCACTTTCTCATGTATTCATTGGCTTGATCAATGTCCTCTGGTGAGAAGTCTCTATTTAGCTCTTTGGCCCATTTATCAATTGGGCTGTTGGTGTTTTTGTAGCTGACATTTTTGAGTATTTTATAGATTCTGGATATGAGACCCTTGTCTGAGGAATCATAGTCCATGATACTCTCCATTTCTCCATTACATGGAGAAGTGACAGCCTCTTCAACAAATGGTGCTGGACAAACTGCTCTTCTACCTACAGAAAGTTGAAATTAGACCCATATCTTTCTCCTTGCACAAGAATCAAATCAAAATGGATCAAGGAGCTTGGTATCAAACCAGCTACGTTGCAACTGATAGAAGAAAAAATTGGTCCAACACTTCAACATTTAGGAGTAGGCGGAGACTTTCTCAACAGGTCTCCGAAAGTGAAGGAAGTAAAGTCAAAAATCAGTGAATGGGATGCCATTAAGCTAAAAAGCTTTTGTACTGCCAAGGAAACAATCAAAAGAGTCAAAAGATGCCCTTTTTAACAAATGTTACTGGGAAAACTGGAAATCCATATGTAGAAGAATGAAATATAACTCCTGTCTCTTACCCTGCACAATACCCAACTCAAAGTGGATCAAAAACCTAGAAGTTAGACCAGAAATCTTGAACCAGCTATAAGAAAATGTAGGCCTAACACTCCAACATGTCAGCACAGGAACCAACTTTCTTAACAAGACTCCGAAAGTTCAAGAAACAAAATGAAACATCAATAAGTAGGAAGGTATCAAATTAAAAATCTGCATAGAAAAAGAAACAAAGAGTGTGAAGATAGATTCTAGAATGGGAGAAAATCTTTGCCAACTGCTCCTCAGATAATACATTGATATCCAGCATATACAAAAAACACAAAAACAATTAGTACCAAAAATAAATAAATAAATAAATAAACCAAATAACCCAAACAAGAACTGGGCAAAGAAACCAAATAGCCATTTCTCAAAAGAAGAAATACAAATGGTCAACAAATGTATAAAAAGTATGCCCAACATCTCTAGCAATTACGGATATGCATATCAAAATTACATTGAGATTTCATTTCACTCCAGTCAGAATGGCAATTATGGAGAATGCAAGTAACAATAGATGTTGGTGAGGCAGTGGGGAAAAGGTACACTCATCTGTTGTTGGTGGCACTACAAACTAGTGCAACCACTCTGGAAAGGTGAATCCTCATAAAACTAGGAATAGATTCTGTACTTGTTGAAGTTTCTAAGCATAGTTTACGTTTCTGGAGTTTAAATTTGTTTGACATTATTTCAGATGGATTGTTTATCAAGCCACAGTTTTTAACAGTGGCATGCTCCAACATGATTATTGACAAGATCAGAAGATCTGAAGCGACACAAAAAAATTATTTAACACATATTAAGGCACTATTAAGGCTATGTTCTTACTTAGAATTTCTCAAAGTATGTTCCTCAATCATCCAGTCCTCTGGGCCTCGCATTTATATAATGATTCAGGTATGGAACAGATGCAGCACAAATGAAATATCTTCTTTGAGATTCATGGTACATGAAACACTAGAGATTCTGAAAATCTTTCAATAGTTGTGTAATCTAGGAATGGTCATTTGACTTTTTTGCATAATTACTATTTCTAGCAAATTGCTAGAAATAGTTTTTGGAGATGCTTTTTCAATCTACATAGTTCTACATACAGAGATTATTCCCTGAAGGGACTCTTCCTAACCTGCACAATTATTCCCACTGATTATTTTTTCTAGCTATCTAGGACTATCATTGGCACAAGACTAAGCAGGCCTATGCAACTTCCTAGAATACTTTGTAAAGGGAAATATTTGTGTCCCCTTCACAGAAAGGGATGCCACATAGCTGCTGTTCATGCTGGGCTAGCTGTTGCATGACTGGAGAAGCCCACACACAACAGAATTCCCGGTATCCTCAAGCTAGGATTAGGAGACGTGACAAGAACTGAAATTTGAGGAATCCATGCACTACAATCCAGACCAGGGAGAACATGTTTATTTTTACTTCAAGTTACTGTAGGGTGTTCAAGGGTCTCTTGCTCAAGTTAACAAGACCAAAGCATCAGAGCTGTTTTGGAGTTGCCAGCCTGAATGCACCACGGAGTCTTAGAACACAGTCTTAATAAGAGATTCTATGCTTTTTGAGTTTTTGTCCCCTCCAAAATTCATGTTGAAACTTAATCCCAAGTGCAATCCTATGAAGGGTTGTGATCGTTAAGAGGCAAGTGTGTCATGAGGGCTTTCACCTCATGGATGAGATTAGGTTCTCTTTTTGTAAAGAGCTTTGGCAGATGGAGTTCAACCCTTTTGGTCCCTTCTGCCATATGAGGACACAATGTTCGTCCCTTCTACAACATGCAGCTGTGAGGCACGTTCTTAAAAGTGGAGACCAGACTTACTAGACCTCAAACCTGCTGCTGCTTGGACTCCCAGCCTCCAGATATGTGAGAAACAAATTTCTGTTCTTCCTAAACTACCCAGACTGTGGTGTTTATTATAGCAACACAAAGAGGCTAATGTAATACAACGTATCTTCTCTGTCTATGGGCAGTACAGGGAAAGTATAGCCAAAGACTTAGTAACCCAATACGGTAATACAATAATCATGAAATGTCTGGTGCCATTGCTGCCAGTTGAAACCGAACATTCAAGAAACTGTGATGGGGCAGGAAACAGTTTTGTTTATAATAAGACAGAAAGTTGGAAGGTGAAGATTCTTGTCCTTAAAGTCACCTTCCTGAGGAGCTGCAGGCACAAGGCTTTTGTAGGGATTTTAGAGGGAGTCACATCAGAGTCACAGGTGCCAGGGTAGCTGCAAATTTCAGGTGGTCTGCTTTTCTGATCCAGTGGCTGATATTATCTACCTGCAGGTCTGTAAATTTAAGAAAAGTTTCTGATTAGAAAGTCTTATAACTTGTATCTTTTAAGTTTCTTTTCCCAAGAATAGCTAACCTTAACAGATATTTATTAGGACATAAAAGAAATCATTTATCATAGAACAGAGAAAGATTGTAACTGGCAACTGTCCCCAGGAGAACAGGGGAAGATAATGAAAGACAGCTGTTACTGGATAAGATAGTGAAACTCAATTTTCACAGAACAGTTTGAACATGTTAGGTGGCTTCAGTTAGAGGATTCAGCTAGTAGGAGACTAATAATATCTTGTTTAGTTGTATGAGTTCCAAAATTAGTACATTTTAAAATCAATTAAAAGTAACTCCAACTAGAGAGTTTATTTAGATTTTTACCTCTTTTTTATTGTTTTGATATTTTCAGGGGATTGGCTATAGGATCCCTCATGAAAACCAAAACCCATAAACACTCAAGTAGCTTATATAAAATTGTGCAGTAATTGTATGTAATCTATGCATACCCTCTTGTTTAAATCATCTCTAGATTACTTACAATACTTAGAACAATGTCAGTGCTACATAAATGGTTTAAATGACAAAAGTGCCTATAATTTCAGCACAGATACAATTTTTAGAAAAATTTATTTGGTCTGTATGTTGGTTGACCCTGTTGATGAAAAGCTGGTGGGTGCAGAGTCTGAGGATATGAGGGACCAACTACATTCTTTATAGATGAAACTTCAGAAGGCTCTTATAAGACATAATAAATCTCTGGTTTCATCCTAATGGGTCTAGGAAGAACTTACTGTTGTTTCCATTTCGTTATGAAAGTAGAATAGATTTTACTGTCCATATTGCTTGGTCTAAGTCTCTAAAGTCAACTCTTTTACCTGGAGAATACCATCTGGTTCAAAACAACACCACAAAGAAAATTTGGTGAGTAACTGAACCAAATAGAAATCAACTAAGTTTAAGAAAACTGATTATGTAAAGATGAATTTGATTATATGAACTAATTTAGAATATTTTTCTGTATTTATCAATTAGATCTCTAGCATGTGACTCTCAGAATTATAGCATTTGCCCAAGAGACTATATTATTTCCGATATCTAGTAGGTCAATATTATTATATCTCGTCTAGTCTCAGATTCAGTGCTTTTTCCCTTGTCCAGATTTACCTACTTTTGGCCCCTGTAATCAGATTATCCTTAAGCCAGTTTAATCATCACTCAAACTGCTGTCCTTCTGGGCTCTTGCTTTGGAAATTCTGGTTTTATTTTGTAGTATTCCGTCTCGCTCCTCTTAGCCTTTCATTTTCTATTTTTCTCCAATCCTAGCTTGAACTCCAATGTATTAAGAAATCCCTTTATTCTTTCCCAAAACACCAAATCTGAATCGCTAATTACTGACTTCATGCATTTTCTCGCTTTTCCTTTCTGTGGGGAATAATCTCTTAGCTAATCACAATTTAAATATAAAGTTATAATCTTTCCCACAAATATCAACAGAATATTATTTTTTCGGAACATCTCATCTAGATACTTCTCATTACAAAATGGAATTTAATAGAAGTACTCATTTGCATGATGAGCATGTCATTTATCCTTCCTTTGCATTTTATTGACATTAATAAATGCCCTATGGAAGATCTATTGTATGAGAAGCTTTAACAATAGCCACTGTAAGTCCTTCTATCTGTCCCTTGATTAGCAACTGATATTTCGCTAATTCACATACTGATATGAAAAACTGCATTAGTGAAATTAAAAATGCATAAGGTAGGTGAATTTGCTGAAATTCTTTAGAAACACTGTAAACCCTTCTGTAAACATTTTATTTAAAAACAAAACAGTGGGGTCTGCAATTTGTACTTTTTAGAAGATCTAGAATCTTACTTGGGTCTATGACCAATATTGGTTCAGGAGGCTTTCTAACAGCAGGATTATCAATTAAGGGCTGCAAATTCCTTCCTCTAGAATGCTATAGGATTCATTCCAGTTGAACAATTTCATATGATGAATCATTGTGGCAATCACTAAGATAGTATGAGAGAAGTAAGACTTCACTGAACTCAAAGAACAGGTAGAATGATCAAGCTAAACTCTAGTTTATCAATAAAATGTTTATTTAATATGTGGCTTTGTGATTGATGCAATTTGGTCTGACATTTGCTTTTATTATACCTGATAATAAGGTTTAAGGAAGAAGCTAACCTTTTCTTCAAATATCTTAGAGGCTTGCCATTAGCTATAAAAATAAAAGGAGTTCCAAAAATAATATGAGTTGTGAAGACAAAATTAGCTTATGTTGTTGTGTAGCACCTTACTTTTATATTTTATATATAAAACAAAAATGCAAAATTGGCTTATTGTTTATAGCCCATTATCAATCTATCATCACATTTTTTTGGTGGGTGGAAAGAAGGAGGAGGAATATATTCACAGGCCTACTTTAAAAGCTTCTAATTTATGAAGTGGTTCTGAATTTTCTAAAATATATTAAATTTTTTAAAATGTCAAATTCATGTAAGAAATAAATAACAAATTATGCATGAAATATATTTGTGGCATGAAATTGGGGACTGGTAACCTTTCTAAATTAAATTTTTCATTTGGAAGTGATTGCAGATTTACATGCAATCGTAAGAAATAACAGAGCCATACTGTGTGACCAATACCTAGCTTGCTCCAATGGTAACATCTTCCAAAATTATAGTACAATATCACAATCAGGATATTGACATTGACATCAAAGCAGTCGAGATACAGAACTATCTCATCACCACAGGTATCTTTCCTAATGCCTATTATAACCACAAACACTTCCTTACCATATGCCTTCTCCATCCTTAACCCCTGATATCTTTTAATATGCCTTCTATTCTTATATATATTGACATTTTAGGAAGTTATATAAATAGACTCACATATTATGTAGCTTCTGGTAATTTTTTTCAATCAGCATAATTAAGACTTATACAAATTACTGTGTGTACTGATAGTTTGTTTCTTTTTGTTTTCTTTTTAGTCATACTCCATGTGCATATACTACAGTTTATTAAAACTGTCACCTGCAGAAGGACATATGGGTTGCTCCCAGTTTTTCCACTTAGGCATAAAACTGTTATGGGCACCTTTGTGTAAATTTTTGCATTTTTCATTTATCTTTCATAATTGCCCAAGAGTGTAATTGCACAGTGATATCATAGTTACATGTTTCAGTTATTAAAAACTGTCAAACTGTTTCCCAAAGTATCTGTTCCATTTCCATTCCCACTTGCACTATATGAGTCATACAGTTTCTCCACATCCTCACCAGCATTTGGCATTGTCACTGCATTTTCATTTTGACAGCTCTGATAGGTGCATAGTGAGAATGCAGTAGGTTTAATTTTTATTTTCTTAATGAAAGATGTGATGTTAACACCTTCTCATCTGCATATTTGCCATCTGTACATTCTCTTCAGTGAAATGTTGAATTTTGACTTCTGACCATTTTCTACTTGAATTATTTGATATTTACTATTGAGATGAGTAAGTTAGATATTGTAGATGTTAGTACTCTACTAATACTATTGCTCAGTATGCAGCTGTCTTTTCAGCCTCTTAACAAGGTCTTTCATACAATGAAAGTTTATATTTGGAAAAGAAGAATAAAGTATTAGGAATCAAACTGCATCAGCTCAAGACATTATATAACTACATTGTACAAGATTATTTGATATTTTCAGAGGGACTGACACATAGGTCAATGGAAACATAGAAAACCCAGAAATAGACTCACACAAGTGCTTCCTCTTCAATGGGTCACATTTTTATGTCAAGTTGAAGAATCCTTTTCTTAGCCAGAGCACCAGAAGAATTTCTTCTATGTTATCAAATTGAGAACATTCTCCTTCATTTCTATTTCTCTGGGAGATTTTATCATGAAGGAATATTAAATTCATCAAATGCTCTTTCTACATGGTCTGATAAGGTTATGGGATTTTCTTCCTTAAGCCTGTTAAAATGAATTATACAGTTGGATTTTCAAATATTGAGTCAACCTTCCATTCTTGCATCCTTTTGACTATAGTTTGTAATTTTTATGCTTTTTCTGGGTTTTATTTGCTAATTTGAGTTAGGGCTATTTGTATCTATCTATAGAATATATATAAATATATATATAAATATATATCATATAATGTAGGATAAATATTGATCTATAGTTTTTTTTCTTTTAACTATGTTTTCCTATTTGTATGTATACCAAATTCATAAAATTAATTAAGAACAATTCCCTGCTCTTCAATTTTCTGAAAGACTGTGTAGAACTGGAATTGAATCTTTCTTAAATGCTGATAGAATTGTAAGTGGAATCTTCTGGTCCTAGAAATTTATTTTTGGAGTGGTTTCAAATTTAAAATGCGCTCTTCTTTTCCTAGTATTCATAGAGTTATTCAAAGTATCTTTTGTCACATTAGGTGAATTGTGATAAATTTTGTTTTTTATAAAAGTGGTCTAATTTTACTTTATGGTGTGAAATCTATGTGTGTGGACTTGCTCAAAATATTTCCATCTATCTTTCTTTGATGTCTGCAGGGTTCTACAGTTCTGTTTCCTTTTTCACTCCTGATATTTGCTATTTATGTCTTCTCTCTTTTGTCAGATTTTTGGGAGATATGTCAATTCCACTGATCTTTTCAAAGAGGCACTTTGTTGTTGTTTCACTGGTTTTCATTGCTCCTTTTCTGTTTCCAGCTTCATTAATTTCATCTCACCTTTATTATTACTTTTATATTCTTGTTTGGGGATTACTTTGTGCTTTGTCTTGGTATCTTAAAATGAATGTTTATATTGACTTAAGATTTTTCCTCTTTTCTAATGTAAGTATCTAGTGTAATAAATTATACCTCACAAGCTTTATATGCTGCATTTTCATCTTTCACACAGTTCAGAGTATTTGTGATTTCCCTCTGTGACTAATGGATTGTTGTTGTTTAGATTTTAAATGTTTGTAGATTTTCCTATCATCTTTCTTTTATGGATTTCTAGTTTAATCCATTGTGGGAAAATAACACATTCTGCATGATTTCACTGCTTTTTAATTTGTTGTCAGTGATGGGGTTGCATTAATGATCCAGGATATCTTTGTGTCTATTCTATAGGTCTCAAAAATACTTAACTCTATGCTCTTCTCTTTTTGAGCATATGTTTTATAAATGCATACTAGATTCTAGTGGTCAATGATGTTTTTTTTTAGTTTTCCTATTGACTTGTTGATTCCTTATATAATTCCATGACTTATTAAGGAGTCAGAGCCTCCACCTATACCTACATTTAACTGTTTCTCCTTTCAGTTCTCTCAGTTTTTACTACACACATTTTTTTTACTTCTGTTGCTTGATACATATTTTATATGAGTTTATTATCTTTTCTTGGTGAATGGATCCTTTATGATTATACAAGATCTGTCTCTATCCCTGATCATTTTATTTACATTGAAGTCTATCTTATCTGAATATAGCTACTTCTGTTTCATAGGAATTTTTTCCCATCCTTTTCAATATGCCTATGCTATTATGTTTTAAACAAGTATCTTATAAATAGCACATAGATGGGTCATGTTTTTGATCCATTATGCTTGTCTTTATTTTGTAATTGGTACATTTAGACTATTTACTCTTAATATTATCATTGTTATTTTAAGACCTATGTCAGGAATTTTTTAATTTACTACTTATTCTGCATCATTTCTCTTTCTTTTGCTCTTTCTTTTGGTTACATAAATATGGTTTAGAAATCCATTTTGATTTATCTATAATATTTTTAGTGTATCTCTGCATTGCCTTTTCAGTATTTGATCTGGGTATCCTACTAGATGTGTACAACGTCATTATCTACTGGTATTGACATTTATCAGTTTTTGTAAAGTACAGAAATGTTATTCTTTTACCCGTCTGTTAGCCTTCTCCATATATAATTGCCTTAAATTCTTTTTCTATGTCTGTTTGAAGTACTCACATTTTTGCTTCAGCTATTAACCCTAACTTGGAAAATTCAGGGGGAGAAGGAAGTGCCATTGTATCTACTCTTATTTTTACTCCCAATCTGTTCTTTCTTTATGTTGTTTCAACAATCTTCCTTTATCATTGCCTCTAGTTCAGAGAATTTTCTTTAGCTATTATTTTAGAATAAGTCTACTTGTGACAAATTCTCATAGCTCTTCTTCATTTTTAAATGTTTTAATCAATGTTCTAAAGACAGAATTCTTTATTTTCAGCATTTGAAAAATATGCTACTTCCTTCTGGCCTCAAAGATTTTTCATGAGGAATCTACTTTTACATAAAATCTTTTATCCTACAAATAAAGTGTAGTCTGTCAAGTGTTGCTTTTAATATACTTTCTGTCTAGCTTTTCAAGGTTTGATTATGATAAGTCTTGGCATGGATTTTTTATATTTTTTATACTCTTTGAGTATTACTTAGTTCATTGTACTAGAAGGTTTATGTCCCTTGCTAAATTTGGTACAATATTAGTCACTATTTCTTCAAATAATTTTCAGCCCTGCTTTTTATTTTATATTCTCCTGCAACTGGTGACACAAATTTTAGATTTTTGTTTATAGTTCTACATGTACCTAATGCTTTCTTAATTATTCTAATCTACTTTCTCCTTGTTAATCATACTGAGTGATTTCTATTGCTGACTTCAGATTAACTTGAGCCTTGCATCTTTTCCCTTAATTGTGTTTCTCATTTAATATTTTCAGTGTTTGTTTATTATTGAATTTTTGTCTCTAAAATTTTTATTTGATTATTTTTAGTATCTTATCTTTCCTTAATGAGACACTTTTTTTCTTCAATGAATTTTTCTATTTTTCCATTTTTTCCAGGAATGTTTATAACTGTTCATTCAAAGATTTTTGTGATGGCCATTTCAAAATCTTTTCTACATAATAACATCTCTATCATACTGGAGGTGGACTCTTTTTTTTCTTTTTACATTCAAGTTGAACTTTTCTATGTATTTGATATGAGTTTTTCAACTGGAATGTCGACATTTTGTGTTATAAGACTCGGGATCTTTTTTAAACCTACCATTATACCTGACTTCCTTTGAATTTGATAAGTAACAGAAATATGTGAGTAGGGAGAACATGAGGTTAAAGGGAAAATTCTATAAACTGGGGCTACTGTGATGGTCACCACATATGTTATTAAAAAAAAAAGAAAGAAAAAAGCAATTTGTTTACAGCACTGCCTGCCTTAAATCAATAGGATATGTTGCATTACTCAGAAAACAATCTATTTTCTGTAGGAGAAATGTTCCCTAGGGGAAATATTTTTGTGATCCGTTCACAGAACAGATTCCAGAACTCAAGGAGATAAGAATAATTCTCCCAAACCACAAAATTTGTTAGAACAGGTTCCAATTACAACCAATCAACATGGGCCAAAGTAACCTAGCATCCTGGACCTTTACCATGCACACTGGGAACTTGAAGTCTGATGTCATACTGCTAACACTCATAAGTTAAGAGGTGAAGTGGGGTAGAATTCTCTGAAAGCTCGTTTGGGAAGCCCAATAAAACTGGAGGTCAGGAAGAGTGTGCCCTCTTCTACTCCCTGGGAGAAACCACTCTCTCCTTTGATAATGTCCTCTTTTTCCCTTTTCCAATTTCTTCTAATAAACTCATGCCTGCTACTCTGAATGTCATGTTTGAAATTGGTCCGATGTGATCACAAGAACTGGTAGAAAAGGATTGTCGTGCCTGCCTCAGCTCTGTTGCAAGCACTTGCCCTGTAAATTATTGCACTGGCAATAGGAGGGGAGGCATCTCCTGTTGCTGCCAGATTTGTGGGAAGTTAACTTCTCCATTTGTTGTCCATTGACCCTCAGATAAGGATTGCAAGTTATTTTGGATAGAAGTGAAAGACCTAGGATTTCACTGAGCCTAGTATCACCTCAATTGGGAAATATGCCTCCTTATTCCACAAGTGGTCTCCTTATTCCTGAGAAGTGGTGACAGTCTTGATTCTCACCTGTCTTCCTCTGACACTGCCCAGCAAGGAAGTGAGGTACCATGCCAACTCCAAGTCTGAGAAATGAGAGGCAAAAAGCAAACCCAGTGTTGCTGGGGTTCCCACAGTCTCTAAATAGTACACTGATTTCCTTTTTCATCTCATAGAATCCACTTATGTTTGTTTTTATGTAATTTCAAGGGTTTGGGGTTGGATGGAATAGGGGAAAGTATGGCTACTGTATTTTCCCAAATGCAGAAGTTAACTAATGAACTGCTAACTGTCTAAATACCACAAACAAATTCTTAGGAAAAAATTATCAAGACAGTACTATGCATATAATTAAACCTGTGTGTCAAATATAGATTCACAAGAGTTAGTTCAATTTTCTTGAAGAATGTTGATAATTTTAATGCAATCAAGAATGTGAAGAGCAATCTCAGTTTTTGGCCCTTACCTCCCACTTAGTTTTGTTTCTTGTATTTCGTGAAAATACAAGAATTCATGTATTTTCCTCATGCTGCTTCTGGGAAACCATCATTGTTATTCTTTTGTTCCTGTTACTGTTGTCACTGGTTGTCTCAGGATCATTTTCCTCTGTTGGTTCTGAGATTCCTTATTCATCCTTCTTTTACTGACCCTCCAGCTGAAAAGATGTCATAGTCCTCAACTGAATATTGGCATTTAATCAGCATAAGTTTCTGTTATTGAGATTCTACTCTTTTTAAATCCTAAATTTATCTGCCTTTTTAAAAAAGAATTAATAGTGTGTCTTAAAGCTATGCTCGATGACATTTGAGAGGCATGCTAGATGCTCTGAAAAAAAAGAGAATATATTTTTTAAACCCTGTGGAGACAGGTGTCAAAAAGAGTTCCTTACCTTTCAGGTAGACACTATTAGCATTAATTAAAAGAATAAAACTGCTAAACAATGGTTGAATCAGGTTGTCATTTGTTTGTACTTAGTTTGTAGCACAATTGGTAAATTTTGGAGTTGGATCACAACAAATAATTAGTCCCTTGGCTGCAATTAATCAATTAACTAAAACATTATCTTCCATTAAGTTTTACATGCTAAAAATAAAAAGGAAATTTTGGTAATTAAAATGAATGGTCACTCAATGGTTTAATGGGTTAAATGAATTAGACTAATACAAACTGATGCAATGGGGAAATCAAATCACCAAAGAAAGAATTTGAAATATTAGGAGTTGCTTAAGGAAATAAATGAAGAAATATGTCTCTATCTGACAAATGATATGATATACAATCTCTTAATGAGTTTTTTAGTAAGAAGAAAAAGGATATATTAATATCTGTATGATTATAGGATAAATGTTATAATTTCCGTAATAGATATTGAATAAATGTTAGCAGAGTATCAGAGTAGTAGGTGGGGAGTGGCAGTATGTAATTTTCTCTGGTCCCTTATCAAATAAGAAGCCCATGGTTCTGTACTCAAACACTCCAAAAACTGTTTTTGTGTTTTCTGGGTCAAACAAGAAGGGCTTCTAAAAATGCATACTCAGAGGGCATGAAAATGGTTCTCCTTTGATATATTTTATGTATTTTGGTTTGTCTATGTTTTTACTTTGAGAAAACAATAGATCTTGTAATTTTTATTGGTTGGAGTCACAAGTGAAATTGAATTCAAGTAGATTATGAGTTTCACTTCTCCAAGATTCCGTCATAGAATTAAGTAGTAGAGAAGGATGTTCTTTGCATAGTCATGAGAAACTAGGGTATTAACTTTCATTATGTATTCTGTAAGAATCTATTCTAGCTATTAAATCTCCAGGAAAGTCATTGAAGCTTAAATTTATGTTCAGACTTATCCCATAAAATTGAAGAGATACACAAACATATTCAGTCATACCGCTAAATCAATCCATATTATGAATTAATTGTGATTCCACTGGAAGATTTACAATATAATTCAACATACCATTAAAACTCCATTTCTCCCACTGCAGAGTCAATGCAGATATGACTTATAACCTAATAACTAATGGAATTTTAAAATACTATTACACATCATTCTGAGTGTGAAATATACTACATCAAATCTGATTTCCTATGCAGTAGACATTTTCACAGAACATGGATCCAGGTACATTCTCTTCCATTTAGTTTACATGTAATATCAATATCTGGAGCTAACAAATGAAAATATGTTACTAAATTCCTCTAAATAACTTTTTGTATTTTAATCTGCCTTTGGAATCCCCAAGTTTTTTGCAGAAATATACTCACTTTCAATTTTTTACCATCAGTAGTAGTTATCCATGTGAAATAGATGTTTAAGAATGTTTATTAACTATATCTAAGTGTACTACAGAACTCCATACAGTTAAAAATTTTAATAAAGAGTTTGCATTGAGATCCAAGACTTTTCTGACATTTATAGAATTAAATATTACATAATTAAATGAGTAATAAAAATTCAAATATTTTTAAATATATGTCCTATGCCAGTCTGTGGGATAAATGTTTTTTAAATATGAATTCACTTTAATCATTTAACTAGCCTCTAGGATAAGAATTATTATGTCCATTTTAGAGAAAATAAAATGCTGATTTGGAAAGGCTAAATAACAGATCCAACAAGAATAAATCAGTAATTTAAAACTGCCACATGTAACTCATCATTAACTTTAAAATGTTTATAATACTACACTTGCACAAGATGAAAACTGTCTAATTTTCTGATATGGTTAGATCCTTACAGTTGAGGAGATTGGTCTACATTATTTATTTGGCTCAGAATTTATTTATGTAAGCACAGTTTTCAAGGGTAGGGGTGGAGGAATAGACTCAGCTTAGACTTAAATGGAAAAAGGAGGAGTCTGGAACATTCCTTGCACCTTACTTCCAAACACAGAATAGAAACAGATTTTCCTCTCCAAGAATCTTTTAAAAGATAAAACCTTGCAAAGAACAGACTGGCAATATCTAAAAGGGAAGCATGACTTGAAATATATAAAAGAAACGACATAATTTTGAGCAATAGGAGTCATAAAAGGGCAAAAAAGTTACAGCAATGTTTTAAATGAACTTAGATTCCAAACTAACAAGTTAAAGATGAAAATAAATGGAAAAACAAAGATGATAAAGAGAGGGAAAAATAAAAAATAAAAATGCAATATAAAGAAGTAAAATCTTCAGTGATGACAATAGGAACAAAATGGCATACTAGTAATCCAAATTAGTGATACATAATGTATTGATTTAAAAATAAAAGAGAAGAATACAATAATCATGTTCATAATGGAGAAGAAAAAAATAGATACATTACGTGGATGAAGGAGTTGTCCAAGGAGAAGATCAAAACAAATGAAACAGAAGCAATAATCAAAGCCAAAATATTCTCATTTGCAGATCAAAATTTCACCACAGCACACACTGAAAAAAATCAATGCAAGAAACTAACATTTAGACTTATTTTTCCATCCTGACTTGTATTATTATTTCCAACATATATAAAAATACCCTGCATCCAAACAGATAGCAACAATGCTAATACCCTACTTGATTGAATGTTTTTCATTGATGCTAAATTTAAGATGAAAATGTATGAATCTAAAGTGTAACAAACGGAAAGACTAGTGTGTCAATAGTTCTATACACAATCAAGTGGTATTTATGTAAATAACCATGAAGATTAAGATCTGAAATGCCTAAACAAATGCCTGTCACAGCCTAGTATTTTGTGAATGTTAATAAATTTGAGTGTTAATGCAGTTGATATTATTATCCTCTTAATCAAATTATTTAAGTTTCTTTTTTAAGGAGAGAGGTAAACCTAAAATTAATTAAATGATTTGAGTGAATGCAAAAGCAATCTTTAAATTACAGTTCATTCTGCTTAGTGAAATGTCTCAATATTGAGCATTGATATTTTCCCTCTATTGATTTTATTAGAGCAGTTAAAATTTAACAAACGATAAAGAGAATTTGAAGAAAAATCACAGCTGGTTTAAAATATTTGTGAAATATACATCTAATAAAAGACTGTTATTCAAATTGTACAAAGAGCTGTGAAAGCTCAACCTGATTATGGAGTGAACAAAGGACCTAAAGAGCCATCTCATCTAAGAAGTATTATAGATAGCAAATAAAGATATGAAGAGACACTCAACATCATGTGTCATTGGGAAATTGCAAATTAAAATAACAATGGAACTTCATACCCATTAGAGTAGCCAAAAATCTAAAACACTGACACCAAATGCTGGTGAGAATATGGAGCAACAGGAATGCTCATTCATTGCTTGTAGAAATTTAAAAAACTATACATGATTTGGAAGACAGTTTGGTGGTTTCTTAAAAAGCTGAATATGCAATTATCACAGGGTCCAGAAACCAAGGTTCTGGGTATTTTCCCAAAGAAAGTGAAAATTTATGTTCACACAGAAACCTGCACACATAGGTTTATAGTATATTTATCTATTATTGTCAATACTTGCAAAAAAAACCCCAAAATTCCTTTCTGTTGAAGAGTAGAGAATTAAGCTGTGATACATCTGGACAAGATCTCATTCAATACTAAAAATAAATGAACTATCAATCACGAAAAGACAGAAGGAAACTTGAATATGTATTGCTAAGTGACAAAAGTCAATCTGAAAAAGCTACATACTGTTTGATTCCAACTCCCTGACATTCTAGAAAAGGCAGAACTATGGGGACAGCGAAAAGCTCAATGGTTTTCAGGGACAATGGGGAAAGTAAGGATGGATAGGCTAAGCCAAACACAGAGGTTTTTTAGGACAGTGAAACTATTCTGTGTGATGCCGTAATAGTAAATGTCTGTCATTATATGTTTATCAAACCCAAAGATGGTACCGCTCCAAGAATGAACCCTAATGGGCACTGGAACTTGGATGATAATATGTCAGTACAGGTTCATCAATTGTAGCAAATTGACTGCTTTAATGAAGATGTTTGTACTGGGAGAGGCTGTATATGTAGGGACAAGGGTTGTATGGGAATTCCCAGAACAATTTTCCTATGAAATCCAAACTGCTCTAAAAGTTTTATTTTAAAATTAATTAATCAACTGGGAAAAGATAGGTTTGCAATGTGTTTCATCTCTCCTCCCTAAATGTCTGTCTATAAGAATATAAAGGAGGAGAAGGTGATCTTTTTAAAAGATTTTCTGAGAGAATGAAAGTAATAGGTTTTACATAATTCAGAATTTGTATCTCAGTCTCAGAAAAAGTGAAACTTAGCTGTAATTAATTGTAAGTAAATATTAAGCTTTGCTTTCAGAATAAGTGCTTATACTTGATCCACAAAGCAGTGGATAATTTTACATGAATAGGAGTTTTATAATAATTAGAAAGATAAAAATAACCGCTAAAAATCAATTTGAAATGGATCAAAGAACCAGGAACTAAACTAGCAACCATTCAATTATTAGAAGAAAAAATATGATCAGTACTTCACCATATTGGTGTAGGAAACTTCTTCCTTAACAAGACTCCCATAGCTCAAGAAAATTAATAATTAATTAGTGGGATGCCATTAAACTGAAAAGCTTCTGCACAGGTAAGGAATTAGTCAAGAGTGTGAAGAGAGAACCTACAGAATGGGAGGTAAACATAGCCTACTACCTCTCCAACAAGGGGCTAATATCTAAAATTTAAAAAAAAAAAAACTTAACCTCAAAAATAATCCAATCAATAAATGGGCTATGTAACTAAACAGAAACTTCTCAACAGAGGAGTTCAAAAGGTCAAAAAGTATTTGAGAAAGGAACACTAATACACTATTGGTGGGACTTCAAACTGGTATATCCATTCTAGAAAGCAGTGCGGAGACTCCTCAAAAAATTAGGGATGGAACAACCATATGACCCAGCTATCTCACCCCTGGATATTTCACCAGAAGAGCTAGAATCAGCTTATTACAGAGACAGAGCTATATCAATGTTTATAGCAGCTCAATTTACAATAGTAAAATTATGGAAACAACTTAGATGCCCTTCACTGAATGAATGGATACAAAAACAGTGGTATATACATTCAATGGAGTTCTATTCAGCTATAGAAAGAATGAAATGATGGCTTTCCTTGATTAATTGATGGAAATGGAAAAAATCATGCTGAGTCAAACAAGCCAAAAACAGACATTCAAGCATTGAATGTTTTCTCTTATGTGTGGAAGTTAAAGTAAAGATAGCATTAAAATTAGTCAAGTTTATTTAATAGACCCACCAAGTCTGCAGTAACACATAAGCTGTGGAATCTATAGCTCTGAAGGAGCAGGAGACAGAAAGAAGGGAGGAGAGGGAGAGAAGTGGAAAGTGTTCATTACTGTAGAGTACTCTTGATGCCTATGAAAAGCCCAAATATATCTAAGCAGGCAAATAAATCTAGTAATTTCAAAGTTTAAAATACATATATGAGGTAATTTATATCTGTAACATGGGGGAATTACAGAGGAGCCAAGAGATCAGGGAGTGGGAGAATGAGGGGATATACTGGACAAGGGTTCGGTTTAAGCTACTCTGTCAATAAGTATGCATGTATGAATGTGGACCAATGAATCCCTTAATTATGTAAGATAATGTTGAACCAATTAAAAAACCACTATCGTGTGTCACATGCTTTTAAGCGCTTTAAATACATTAAGTTATTAATTGCCTATAGTGTCATTGATGTAAATACCATTCTCACTTTTGGTTTAAGGAAAGTGATGATAAACAACTTATTTGGTGATCCACAGCTAGCAAGTGGTACAACCAGCATCTGAACTCAGAATTTTATTTTAATGTCTTTGTTTCTTCCTTTACCCTGTCCGTCTTCTAAAAGCCTCATCTATTTCTGTCTATTTCTATTTTTAAGTAACTTTGGGTCTTTGAATAAGAGTAGAGGCATTTTCTTCATGTTAAACCTTTATCCCAGTCTGTTCAAGTGGATGTAACAGCATAATACAAACTGGGTAAACTTTAGACAACAGAATTTTATTTCCAATGCTCCTGAAAACTAGAATGTCCAAGATCATGACACCAATAAATTTTTATGGGTTAAAAGTTATTCATGTTTATTCAAGACCTTATAAAGATAACATAGGCTAGGATATTTAAAATATTATAAAGCGAGATGACTTTTGCATTTATTCCATGAGCATATCTAAATAAAAATGTGCTCAAATGTATTTCAGCTTGGTAAGTCTGTTGCCATAAATTAAAAGTGACCACATGCTGGAAAGGAGATCCTTGGAAGAGGGAAGTCCAACATGTAGAGCATGTTTAAGTATGAATCCAGTTTAATGCCCCACAGGGCAGCAATGAAGCTTGATGGGGAACCCCCACTAGGGTGTTGGCATGGCCAGGCAAATTTTTGAAATAAATATTCATTTTTAGAAAGAGAATTCTAATGAAAATAGAAAATAAAGAAAGGGTTATAAACATAATTCAGTGGGTTTTGATTAAAACTATTGGATTGCTTTCATAATATTTTTTGACTGGAATACTGATCTCATGGCTTTTGTGCCAATTTTAATTATATACAAAAGCATCCAGACACAGGTTGATGTCTTTTCACTCCAACCCCAGACAGGAAGCTGTAAGTTAGCTCTCTGGGGTCTCCTATAAGGATACTCATCTCTTTCAGGAAGACTCTACAATGGCCAGACACTGTCACCCCCTAAAGGCTCCATCTCTTAAGCACTGTCTTATTGGAGTGGTGAATTCTGGGGAGCATGAAACATTTGGATCACAGAAACATTTATATATTGAATGTTTAAAATCATTAATATCTCTTATTCCTTGATCTCTAATAATTTGTCTTTTCCTGAAACATACCTACCTAATTTTATTGAGGTCTCTAGGGTGACATTCAGTGCAGATTAAAACTAATACATTGTAAGTTTCAACCATTTGTTATTCACACACTTCTGCAATTTCATGCTTACTTTGACTCCAAGAATAAGTATCCAACATTACTATGATTTTATAAACAGTAGTCAGAAATCCTTACTGAGTGCTGAATTTGTGTAGCACCTTATGCTAGCACATTATTAAAAACCATATTCAAGTTGGACTCAGTTCCTATATGCACATATTTGTGCCTTGGAAACAAAACTGTGACTGCATTCCAATAATCAAAAGCAAATAGAATTAGGCATGAAATGGCTCTTCTTTTCTTTCTTTGGCCTTAACTTGTTACTGAAGGAATCTTGAGAATCTAACTCACCTTCCTGCCAATTTCTTCTTTATCCATCTGTTCTCTTAAAACATCCAAATAACCAAAAAGTATGAGTTCAGTACAGTTAGTCATAGGTTCATTCATTTTCTTCATACTTACTGACTAACTATATGTTAAATGCAGTCTAGTTTCTTGACTATTTTACTATGACTTCATGAGTACATAAGTCAGTAATAGAACTTTATGAGATATCCAGTTTATTTGCAATCAATTTTAATATATTTAAATAGATTCTCAATCCATTTTTAAGGTCAGTTTTAAAATTCAAACTTTGATATTCCTTCTATGAAAGTCATTTTTTAATTTCTTAGTGTTTCCCTTGAATCTGTTTGCCACTTGTATGAACCTGGAACAAAAAATATCTGATGTAATTGAAAGAAGAAATAAATGAATGTTCATTGTTAGTGGACACCACATATATAATATATTGCAACTTTTGCTTTCTATTTTCTTATTCTCATTGGCCTGGACAAGCTCTTAAATTGGTTAGGAATCCAAAACTATTCTCTATACAATTCAGAAAACTAAGGACTAAGGTAGAATGCCAACTGTCTAAATCTCAGACCAAGGCTTTACCAACAATACCTGCTGCCTTTTTTATGCAGAGATTTTAGAGTAGAGCCTCATGTTTCATATCCCACTGAAATAAAATGTGGTGCTCTATGAACCTTTGATAGTTTGTTTTCTTCTAATTTTAAAGAAACTGTAAAAGGTAGTCTTATCATGCTAAGCATCAGTGCACATGGAACACCAGATGAAACACCACAGACCATGCGATATTATGCAAGGCAAAGGGCAGAAGTAAGGAATAATTAAGATGGTGTGTTATAAAACCCTATAAAATTTTCCTCATGAATATTCAAGGATCAAATCTGGACAGGAATCCATTACATTCAAAAGACAATAGAATGTAAATTGGTGGATTATGAAAAAAATAATAAAGCAAAATTTGAAAATAATAATAAAATTGCTAATTTTTGTTAAACAACTAATGTGTATTGAGGATTATCCAAAGTTCTTTGTAGAGATTATTTCATCTAATCTTCAAAGGAAACTAAGATTTAGAAAGTTTAGGTAGTAATGGACCTTAACCAAGCTTACTCAGTTAGTGAATAATAGAGACTAAGTTTAGATCCACTTACTTTATAGTTAAGTAGTGATCATGTAACAATGACTGATGACTCACTTAATTAATTTTATTCCTTCAAATAAATGTGCTCCAAAAATGTATAATATTCAAATGTGTGATGTTCATATAGAGCTAGATAAATATCATGTATATGTAGATATATATACACATATACATGCATATTCAAATTATATATGTGTATGTATGTGTATGTGTGTGTGTGAAAATTTGGTAGACTGAAAATTTGGTATTGAGAAAAATATCAAGTGGATCCTTTGAAAGTACAAAGTAATCTCTGTGGGATCAACTAAATATTTGCATCACACCCACAGGCTGGAGATTATTAGATACACAGGAATCTGTACTAATAGAGATTCTGCAGGGAAAGAACCTAGCAGCTTTTTGATATCAATGTTGCGAGAAGTGGAGTCTCCTAGTGAGCAAGCTTATGCGGGCCAGTGGGTAAGAATCAGACTACCCCTGTTTTTATGAACCACATTGCAATAGCATGTTATAATGATTAGACAGTCGCACTGCTAGGTAGAGAAAAATTTCAACAGTGGAAAGCAATTAATGGCATGCAAAATGGTCAAAAAGAGGAAGAATCATGCTGGAAACCACCCTGAATCTCTGAGCAGTTATCATAATGACAAGAAAAAGTGAATACTAGTCCCATTCCCTCATTTTACTGCCACTTGTACCTGTAGAATTGATTTCTCCCTTTCCAGTCACTTTCCAAATAAAACACATCCAATTTCATCCATGGTTATGCTCCATTTGTTGCTTTCATGTATCATAGAAGAGCTTTTCTATCCAGTCTATTTTTAGAAAGAAGATTGTTAGTCCATCTCAATCTTATGTAGAACTGTAAGATAATAATGGATAAATTAAACTGGTTGTAAAAGACCTGTTTACCCACCAGTTTATCTTCCAGCCCTTTCTTTCCCTTTTCTTCCCTGGATCATCAGGAGACTCAGAGATCCTCCAAAGAACATTAGAACTCTAATAAGAACTATTTGTAAACTAATAATCTACAAGAAATTGTTTACACTTCTTAGCAAGACATAGGATTTCCTTCAGTGGGCTTCCATAGCCCCATTTCTAATCTGTTCCCATCACACCTATAATTCAAGTAATCGCAAACAACAGGCAGCCCCTCACTAGTCCATGCAGTTTATCATTGTGAATTTATACATATATATGTATATATACACATACTGTTCTTGCTGCATCAGAACTACTATCACTACAACATTTTCTCTGTCTGGGAAACATATCCTCTCTATAAAGCCTTCATTGACGCTGCCTTTAGGTGAATCTATTATTCTCTCTATTCTATCCTCAAGTACCCTGCACAAATTAATAGCAAAGCTCTCAACTTACTTTATGGTGATTATTGATGTGACTGGTTTCATATTTGTTGTACTTCAGGCTCTTTTGATCAGGGATAGAGCTTTATTCCTTTGAGTTAAGTACCTACGGTACCTGACATATAAAACTAATAAAGAAGTAATAATTACATGAAAATTCAAATTTAAGGCACCTTTGGATATATGGAGTTTCTCAATAATCATATAGCCAATTATGAGCACAGGCAGTCTTGAATTATGGATTCTGGCAACCCTAATAATGACTTTGGTAGAACACCACAAAGCCTCTAAACCTTCTAGCATAGTTTGAATGACTGTGTCCCTCCAAAATTCCTGTGTTGAAACTTAATCACCAATGTGATGTTATTAAGAACTGGAAACTTGGGCTGAAGCAGTGGCTCAGCGGTTACAAAGCTTGCCTGGCATGTGTGAGGACTTGGGTTCAAACCCCAGCACCACGTACACAACTAAGTGTCAGAGCAATGAAAGCCACATAAAAACTGAATAAAACTGGTTCTCTCTCTCTCTCATTGTCCCTCTCTGACAAAAAAAAGTGGAGCCTTTAGGAGACGATCAACAACTAAGGATTATTGACTTTATAAATGAGTCATTTTGTCTCCCCTTCCATGTGAGGATACAGTGATTGTCCCTTTTGCTAGTTCTACCACATGAATGCGCAGCAGGAAGGCATAACTCCTCACCATACAATGGATCTGATAAAGCCTTGATCTTGAACATCCCAGACTCCATAACTGTGAGAAATAAATTTCTAGTATTTAGAAATCACCCAACCTATAATATTTTGTTATAGCAGCAGAAACAAGCTAAGACACTTTTTAAATGAACTTAGGACTATCCTAGCACCTTTCAGGTTTAGATTCCAGAATTCATTTTCCAAACCGGATGATTTCTCCTACAACTGCACTTACAGTAAACAACTGAATATTCAGGAATTTGAAAATGAATCATTTTCAATGATATTGATAGATCAATTAATTAGACACTTCAACAAATTTTATTATTCAACTATTTATGCACTCTGTTAGACATTGTGAGTAAAACATAAAATTGAGTATTCAGCCTTATTTATAAATAAGGCATTTTATTATGGTACAATAAATTACTATACGTGATATATATAGTAGTCATCAGACAGAGAACTCTTCACTCTCCTAAAGCTAAGCTTTTCTCCTAAGGAGACTACCTAGCTGGATTGGCATTTGAAGAGCTAATGGTGGGTCCTCAGCAAATACTTAGAACAGGTGTTAAACTTGATCTTGGGGTGGTACATGGAAAGTTCAGTTGCACTTACAGGACTAGAAATGACTCCATCATTTAGGAAGAACTGTGATCAGACTATTTTGGCATTACAATCCTGGAAAATAGATTTGGGCCAGACTGCTAAGTAATTAGATTTTTAAAATATAATCTACTTGCCAATTTATTTCAAAGTCTTTCCAGTATATGCATTGCTTTGTTCTCCATTCAGTACCAAAAAATTATGCTCTATCATGAAATCTTCTGTTGTATACATTTTAATAGAAAATTTGTGCTCTGTATAGTTTGAAGATTAAAATCTCAAGCCACAAATGGTCTGGATGTGTGCCTTGCTGTAGATGAGTTTTTCAGTGCATCAGAGATCCACCTTGCTACTTCACAAATGGATTGTTGAATTGATCCTCTGATCAGACCCTAGAAATACATTATGGAGGAAAAAAGACATTCACCATGGTTTGATTTTGAGAGAGTTAAGATTCTGAATTTGTACTTCTTCATCATGGGCCATTTCTAACACCATTTTTGATGTTGGACTGTGATTAACTTTGATTTATTCATTAGTATTGAATTAACTAAGTCATTTTTGCCTGATGTTCTATTAATTGATAATCACATTCTTATTAATTATAACAAGTTATAAATGGCTTTTTCTCTGAACAGCAAAAGAACTTTTCCCACACTTGACTTCATGGTGAAAATATCTGTCAATTAAGAAATATTGTAAACACGGAAATTAATGAATTCAGTAAAACTGCAACAAGGTCTACAGTGCTGTATATGAAAGCTGATAATGTGTTTGAGAATTGACTTCCTGTTCCACAGTCATTCGTTTTTCTTACATTTTCAAAGGATTCTGTTGCCATGTGCCTCAAATCTTTTTAATATGCATATGCCTACTCCTCTCTCCCCTCCACACACCCACACAGCATACCTCACACATAATGAGCATTCACGTTGGCATCATCTGGAGAGTCATCTCTATATGCCAGAGACACAATAGCAATGTACTCCTACAACAGGCAAAAGAATTGACACATTGTAGCTGAAACTTTTTTAAAGTTCCAAGAGTCCAACTGAAATTGAAACAAAATGAAAGTATTACAGAAAATGCCATTTTCTGAGTTTCTGATTATATTTTCAGCACAGTAAATAAAGGAACAGAAAAATATTGATTTTGGAAATTTTTCATGAAGAGATTTTTTTTTTAAACTTGGAGATCAGCTTGTCGTGTTACTATCATTAGGAACTTTAAGCAAAAATTGCCAGAGAGAGGGTTAGGCTAACACTAGATATTTTAAAAAATGTGAGGGCAAAAACAATAACCCACAGTTTTGAGAGTATTATGAGAGAAAAGGGATGTTGCACATAAACATGTATTACCTATCATACAAGATGATTTCTCAGAGCTCAATCTCTCCCACCATTGCTTCATCCATTCTTTAACAAATAGATCCCAGAGCAGGAAAAGCAAGGAAGATGCACAATGACTAAATCTTTTGGGGGAGGAGGCTGTAGTCTAATGAGCACATATAATTATGTAAATTTAGTCAACTGAAAATCAGATCATAGATCAGGACATGGTATATGAAAAATACAAAACCTTTTATCAACTTTCCTCTTACTCAACTTACTTTCTACCTTGAACTCTGTTCTACCAGACAGCAAAACTTAAATCCAGCCAATTCTTTTCTTTTTAGTACATTCAGAGCCATCGCTTTTAAAGTTTGCCTTTGTCTTTTCTTTGGATTTTGTTGAAGTTAGTGGAGAAAGCAGCATGGGAGGTTTATGTATTGTCATGTGAGGGACCTTGATGGTCCTCTCTCCATGTTGTCACCTAGTGACATCACATCTCAAGTGACCTTGGTGATCAGTAGAGTCACACTGCTAATTACTTGCTCTGTGGTCCTACTTCAAGGTCATTTGTTTCCCTTGCCTCTTGGTGTGAAATGCTTCTCCTTGTCAGACACACTGTATAGCACAGTTACTCTTGTGACTTCCCAAACACAGAAGGAGACTCTCTTAGTTTGTTTGTGCTACTAGGACAAAACATACCAGAAAGGGTAAACTATAAAGAACAGAATTTTTTATTAGATGGATATAGAGTTACAATTGAGGGGGAAACATTATCAAACATTCAAGAACCAATGTATATATACTTAGTTATCCAGGGCTAATACCATATCATGGATGCCCATCTTGGAGAACAGAATTTTTTAATTTAATTTTTTTACAGTTATGTATCTTTAAAGATTGAGGAATTCACAAGTTTGATGTCTGGTGAGGGCCTAGTCTCTTTGCTTCCAGGATGGTCACTTGTTCCTGTGTTCCCATGGTGGAAGGTATAGAAGCAAATGCTGTCTGACAAGGTGTAAGAACAGAAGAGAGGGAATGCACCCTCTCAAGTTCTTCTTAAGGGCCTATTCCCATTCTTGAGGGTTCTACTCTCACAACTTTTTACCTACTAAAGAATCCACCTTGCAGTACCACAGAATTGGCCATCAAGTATCAATATAGGAAACTGAGGGTCACATTCAGTCCACAACCAAGACTACAAATCTATCTGATGAATTTGTGTGGGCATTTTGCAAGGTGGTAAATTCACTGCATCCTATACTATGAGGTTAGATGCCTTCTCAGTTATAACCAGGGAAATAAAACATCAGTATTCTGATCAGAAATCTTATGTGATCCCTTATTCCGAACCCATCCTGTCAATTTGGCCTTTCATTAAGGACAGGGAACCTTCCAAGGTTTTCCTTCTCCTTCATTCCCCTTTTTATCCAAGAGATAATAATCTATTTGTGTAGAAGCAGGGAAGAAGGAATCAGAGCGATGGTTCTCTCCTAAATACTCTCTTAAATCTGTTTTCTGTGGTTTTAAACTTTATGATCTTCGCTCCTGAGAGCCTTAGATTTTCAAATTCGGTATCAGAATTTTTTAACACAAAACTTTTTTTTTTAATTAAACCTTTCTGTTTCTCTCAGTATCTGTACTTGACATTGAGGACATAGATATCAAAGTATATTTTGAAGCAGAAAAGTCATAAGATCAACATTAATTACCAGTGTAAACATTATATATTGATTAATATATTGAAATATAACCATGTCATATAAGCAACAATAAGATGTGATAAATATATTACTATAACAGTTATAGAATGCTGTGGTAGCATACAGAAGAAAGTGAGGTTGGTCAAGAATTATTACTATAAGTTAGATATTTTCATTACTTTCATAGTAACAATAGGTTTATTATCTCCCCTTTGACCCCTCTTCACCAATAATTTCTTTCGTGGGATGTTTGTGGGTTGTAATATGTGAAAATTGTGTGTATTTAGTACCATATCTCATTTACATTTTCAGTTTTGCTAATTTTGTCTTGAATGTTCGTACGAAGTTTTTGAATCAAAAACAGAATATCACTTTTCACTCTACATATTAATGGTGTGATCCCCAACATCACAATTCTTGCCCCTAAAAAGATGCAATAATATTAAGTCCAGCATTCCATGCATATACAAAGGCTGAACAAAATTAATCTGGATCCTTATTCAGAATGAAGAGAGAGTTACTCTACTCTTTCTATCCAAATAAAGTAAAAAAAAAAAAGAAAAATAAATCCTTTCTCCTCAGAGATGGCTTGGAAAGTAGCCTATATTTTCACTATAATCTTTTGGAATGAGTATAAATAAACCTAGGGACTAGATAATCCTGATGCCTTCGGTTTTGCAACCTACAAACATTTCCAAACTCCTGGGCCTCATCAGACAGCTCCAAATTTAGTATTCTCTTTTGAGTTCTCATAATATGTACAGTTGTAAATTATTTTCATGGCTTGCTTTCCGTTTAGGATCCAAAATTTCAGGGCTCTTAATTATAATGGACCAATATTTATTTTTAAAAATCCATAAAGAAAATCCATTTTATTGTACACACTGTGGCCATTTCTGATCTCATGGCAGGTTGAAACCACACCCAGATGAACACAAAGTATCAGAGGAGTCTGGAAAGGCAGAGGTGTTTTCCTTTTGGAAGATTGAGAATGGACTATGGCAAACTTCATTTTCTTTTATTTCTTTCTTTTTCATTTTTACTGCTTTTTAATTTCTAAAAAAGTCTTGAAATTCAGTTGTCCTGTGACAAGTCTTTTTAAACACCCATTTTCACATTTTGTTCATTTTCTTATTTTAGGTTTATTTTCTCATTATTCTAGCTCAAATATAACCAGCAAAAAAGCCTCAAGTTAAATACAAAAATGCAATAGTGATAACTTCTAGTTCCTTTATAGAAGAGAAATTGATAAGGAGATTTTGCTATTTTGTTTTTATTTATTTATATATTCAAGTTACACAACATGATATTTCAATATACTTACCTTGATATACATGTACATAGTGAAGTGACTACTGTAGTCAAAGTAATTAATGTGCCAACCCTACATAACCAGAAATTTATATACTTTAACTTCCATCTTTCCCTTTATCCACTCCCAAAGCAATCACCGCAGTTCTTTTTTGTTTCTATATATTCAATTTTTTAAAAAATTTTACATATAGGACCCCAAGATGGCGATCTGAAGAGAGATGGTTTCCCAAGCAGCTCCGAGACTGAACGGGAAATCCCCAGCTCTTCTCCAGTATTTTGAGGTGTGTTTGGGGGATTAGCATCTTGAGACCCCAGTCCTAATTTGCTCAGTGGTTTTGAGGAGCAGTGACTTGGGAGAAACCAGTGGAACTTTGTTTTTCTACCATCCCGGCTGGGACTCCGGCACTGCTGCTCTCCCTTGCTTACATTCCGCCTGCAGCGTTTTACAAAGCCACTTCCTGTGCTTATTCTCTGCCTGGAGGTGAGATCAGTGTTTGGAAGCTGCCTGCAGACAAGCACAGAGAAGCAGGCTGTGCTGCGGAAGCAGGTCCAGGAGCTGCGAGGGCGTGGGAGCCGAGCATCCATCTTTAAACCCCTTGGAGGATTCCACACTCCCTGACGACTGGGGCCAGTCCACCTTAGGTCTGCAAATCAGGCTCTTAAAACTGCATCTGGAGCCAGCCACAGACCACAGGCTGAATCGGGAGGAGAAGGCTTGGGTCAGGCCATGAATCCTCTTCACATAAGGGGTTTGGGTAGTGGAGTAAAGGGGAACATTGATCAGCACTAAACCACAGACAGAAGGACATTCCCTGTTAAGCCAGCGGATCTTCTTGCCCCAGCTCTAATATCACCGGAGTCAGTATTGGCAACCACCAGCAAGCAGATGGAACACTGAAAACATAAGGCTTCTGACTTCCAGATCCCCTGAAAATACCAACTGAGGGACCCAGCTTTTCACACCCAGACAGACAGTGAAGATCTGCTCGCAAAAGGACCAGAGACACTCTTTTCTAACTATACTTCCAAGTTTTTACTATTAAGTTTTGTTTTTTTTTTTTTGTTTTTTTTTGCTGGTGTTGTATGCATGTTCTAGATGTGTACTAGTGCAATAACTGGATATGTTCACTGGTTCTTCGATATATAAAAATACTAGCTTTTTGTTGTTGTTGTTGTTCTGTTTCCCTTCCCTGTTAAATTCTGGGGGCGGTTATCCCCCCACTCTTCCATTTTGTATTTATTTATTTATTTTTCTTTCTTCTTTTAGGAAAAAATAATAATATTCCTTCCTGTTTTGATAGCCTGTTTTTAGGTTTCTTTCTCTTTTTCTTTTCCCCTATTTATCATTTCTCTTATGCCCTCTTATCCATCCTGTCTGTCCTTGTCCTCATTCTTGAGAAGAAGGACTCTGATCAGATCATATAGTATTTGAAATATATTACGCATGACAACCATAATTCACAAGGATAACTTCTTCCCTTAAATGATCACCCAAATCTTAGTAATAACTCTTTTACCCTTTCTATATCAGGCCACAGCTATCCTAGCTTCCCTTTGGATCTGTATTTTCTTTTCTACTTTTTTCTTTTCTCCTTTATTTTAAATTTAGTAATTTTTCAAATTTTTTTTCTTTTCAAATGTTTTCCTTTTAGCAATTTCTTTTTCTTTCTTCAGCAAATTCTTTACCTCCTCCACTTTCTCATTGTCCATAATTGGTCTATATAATCTCCTCTCTAAATTTCATGGCATTACCCTCCCTCTCTGACTCCCAGTTAGTTAACTCTTCAACCCCCTACTATTAAGGCTGCATAATGAATACTGCTGTGATTGTTAATCTGAATAACACTTATTTGTTCTTGAAGTCCGACATATGTGATAGTTAAATACTAGTGTTGCCAAAAATATTGGTTATCACTAACTCTAGTTGCATAGACTGAATTCAAAAGTCTATTATAGTCTCTTCTAAACACCTAATTTACTACTGTTCATTGTAAGCTTTGGTTGTACATATTGATAATTTGCTACTAGCACATGAGGTGTGGGAAAACTGTAAGGATAACAAACAGTTCACAGTAAAGGGGGTAGTCTTTTGAAATCGACTTTCCTGACAAAACCTCATTTCAAGTAAGGATCTGGACAGACTTCTCAATCCTAGAGCTTAGTCCTTAAGGCAGGAGACAGGAAAAAGAACCACCGAGTCTTGTATTGCTTCCACAAAGGGTTCACCGGTCAAATAAGAGATAAGAATCTCTTCAGACATGAGAAATCAAAATCAAAGAGGTTCAAATCAATCTCAAAACTCCTTTAGTAAGGGTGCTATGGCTAGGGACTGGAATGAAAATCTAGAACAATATATCAATGAGCTGATAACCAAAAGGAACAATGAATTAAAAGAAGAGATAATGAAGGGAATAAATGAGAAAACTCAAGAGCTGAGAAATTCTATAATTAAAGAAATCGATTCCCTCAACAAGGAAGTTTCAGACCTAAAATCTGCAGTCAATGACATGAGAGGGTCCATGCAAAAATTTAATAATAGACTAACTTCAGTAGAAAATAGAACCTCTGCTATGGAAGAAAGAACATCCAACAACGAGGACAGGTTGACCAAGCTAGAGCGCACCGACACCAAAAAAAAAAAAAAAAAAACAATTAAGAGATCATGACCAGAATTTTCAGAATGTCTGGGATGAAATGAGAAGAAACAATCTGAGAGTCATTGAGATACAGGAAGAAATTGAGACATGAACCAATGGTATGAGGAATATTCTCAAAGAAATCATGAATGAAAATTTTTCTCACATAAAAATAGAATCAGACATGCTCATCCAGGAAGCTTACAGGACATCCAATAGGCCTAATTAAAAGAGAAACTCACCAAGACACATCATATTCAAAATGTACAACAGGGATGCCAAAGAAACTACATTAAAAGCAGCAAGGGAGAAATGTCAAATCCCATTCAGAGACAAGCCAATAAGAATTGTCTGTGACTACATTTTATATTATTTTGTTAAAAACTTGCATTATTGTTCAACAAATAAATTTCTCAATAAAAAAAAAAGAATTGTCTGTGACTTTTCAACCCAGATTCTGGAAGCAAGAAGGTCTTGGAATGATATCTTTCAACATGTAAATGAACACAACATGTAGCCAAGAATTCTATACTGAGAAAAACTCAGCTTCAGATTTGATGGTGAAATAAAAACTTTTCAAGGCTGGAGCGGTGGCTCAGTGGTTTCGGCGCTTGCCTGGCAAGCATGAGGACCTGAGTTCAAACCCCAGCACCACGTACACAACTGAGTGTTGGAGCAACAAAGGCCATGTGAAAAACTAAATAAAGTTATTTCTCTCTTTCTCTGTCTCTCTCGCTGTCCCTCTGTCTTTAAAAAAATAAAATTAAATTAAAAAAAAGAAATAAAAACTTATCATGATAAAACAAAACTGGCAAAATTCATCAACAGAAAACCTGCCCTACAAAGAATTCTCAAGGAAACACTCCAGACATAAGAACAAGCAATTGGTACCTATAATCCACAAACTGAAGAAATTCAGTAAAAGTATCACACAGAAATAACTAACCAAAGCAACCACAGAACTAGCTAAATAATACACAATGACTATGAATCAATTATACACTTCTATTTTAACACTGAATGTAAATGGTCTAAATACACCACTCAAAAGACACAGACTTGCGATTGGATCAAAAAACAAAATCCAACCATACACTGCTTACAAGAAACTCACCTCACAGGCAATGACATCCACAGATTAAGGGTGAAAGGTTGGAAAAAAATCTACCATGCATACAGCCCAAGAAAACAAGCTGGTGTCGCTATACTTATATCCGACAAAGTAAATTTCAAACATAAATCAATCAGAAGAGATAAAGAAGGCCTCTACTTAGCACTAAAAGAAAACCTTCAACAGTAAGAAATAACCATAGTTAATATTTTCTCTCCAAACAACAGTGCATCCAACTATGTGAATAAATTACTCCATGACATCAAACCACTCGTGGATCTCAACACCAAAATACTGGGAGACTTCAACACTGCGTTGTCACCATTAGACAGATCATCAAAACAAAAAATCAATAAAGAAATCACCAGCCTAAATAACTCCATAAATCACATGGACTTAATAGACATATATAGAATTTTCCATCCCAAGTTAGCAGAATACACCTTCTTCTCTGCAGCACATGGATCCTTTTCCAAAATAGATCATAATCTGGTTCATAGAGATAATCTCATCAAATATAAAAAAGTAGACATTATCCTGTGTGTCCTCTCAGATCACAATGCTATGACTCTAGTGATCAACAGTAATAATCATAACAGAAAACACATATTCATGGAGATTAAATAATACTCTATTAAATGAAGAATGGATCCAAGAAAACTTGAGAGAAGTAATCCAAAAATTCTTGGAAGAGAATGAAAATGAAGACACATCATATTGAAACCTCTGGGACAGCATGACAGCTTTCCTAAAGGGAAAATTTATAGCACTGAGTGCCCACATTAAAAATGAAAAGAGATCTCAAACAGTTAAGCTTATGCTTCATCTAAAAGCCCTTCAAAAGGAAGAAATATCTAACCCCAAAGCCAGCAGAAGACAGAAAATAATCAAGATCAGAGCTGAAATCAATGAAACTGAGAACAAAAAAACAAAAAGAATTGATGAAACAGTGCTGGTACTTTGAAAAAATAAACAAGATAGACCCCTGGCAAATATAACCAAAAGAAGGAGAGAAATGAAGCAAATCAATAAAATCTCCAATGAAAAGGGAGTGATCACCACCGACCCCATGGAAATCCAACAAATTATAAGATCATATTTTGAAAACCTATACTCCTCCAAATTTGATAATTTGGAAGAAATGGATAAATTTCTTGACAAGTACAACATCCCTAAATTGACTCAGGAGGATATTGAATTACTAAATAGCCCAATCGCAGGCACTGAAATCCATATTGCAATTAAAAATCTACCAAAGAAGAAAAGCCCAGGACCTGATGGCTTCCCAGCTGATTTTTTCCACACTTTTGAGGAGGAACTAACACCCCTCCTTACTAAGTTATTTCAAGGAATTGAAAAGGAGGGAAGGCTCCCATTCACTTTTTATGAAGCAACCATAACTCTGATACCAAAACCCCACATGGAAACATCAAAAAAAGAAAACTACAGACCAATGTCCCTGATGAACTTGGATGCAAAAATCCTTAATAAAGTACTAGCAAACTGTATTCAAAAACTTACAAAGAAGATAATCCATCATGATCAAGTAGGCTTCATCCAAGTAATGCAGGGCGGGTTCAACATATGCAAAGCAATTAACGTAATTCACCTCTTAAACAGAATCAAGGACAAAATCCATATGATCTTCTCAACAGATGCAGAAAAGGCCTTTGATAAAATCCAGCACCCTTTTATGTTCAAAACTCTAGAAAAGATGGGGTTCAAAGGATCATTTCTGATCTATGTAAAGGCTATAGATGCTAAACCATCAGCTAGTATAACACTAAACAGAGAAAAGCTGAAAGCATTTCCACTAAAATTGGGAACAAGACAAGGCTGTCCACTCTCACCACTTTTATTCAATATTATTCCTGAGACCCTAGCTGGAGCAATTAGGTAAGAGAAAGAAATCAAAGGGATAAAAATAGGAAGATAGGAAGTCAAACTCTCTCTTTTTGCTGATCCTGTATCTGGAAGATCCAAAAAACTCCATCAGTAAACTGCTCGAACTTATAAACAGATTTAGCAAAGTGGCAGGATACAAGATCAACACCCACAAATCAATAGCTTTCCTATCCTATTCCTATATTACTTCCTAATAATAATAGGTCTGATGAAGAAATCAGGAAAACACTCCTATTCAAAATATCTTCAAAAAAAATTAAATACTTGGGAATTATCCTCACAAGGGAAATCAAAGATCTCTACAATGAAAATTATCAGTCATTGAAGAATGAAATTCAAGATGACCTAAGAAGATGGAAAGATGCCCCATGCTCTTGGTTAGGCAGAATTAATATAATAAAAATGGCTATTCTACTGAAAGCTTTATATAGATTTAATGCTATCCCTATAAAGATACCTATGTCATTCTTTACAGAGATAGAAAAAGAAATTCTCAAATTCATTTGGAACAATAAGAAACCTAGAATTGCCAAAACTCTACTAAGCAAGAAAGACGAAACAGGTGGTTTTGCCATACCAGATTTAAAACTATACTATAGAGCCATAGTAACAAAGATATAAGGGTACTGGTATCAAGATAGAAAAGAAGACCAATGGAATAGAAGACCCTAAAACAAACCCTCAAATCTTTAAACATCTGATTTTTGACAAAGGGGGACAAAATATTACATGGAGAAGTGACAGCCTCTTTAACAAATGGTGCTGGACAAACTGGACAACCACTTGCAGAAAGTTGAAATTAGACCCATATCTTTCTCCTTGCACAAGAATCAAATCAAAATGGATCAAGGAGATAGGAATTAAACCAGCTACCTTGCAAATGATGGAGGACAAATTAGGTCCAACACTTCAGCATTTGGGAGTAGGCAAAGACTTTCTCAACAGGTCTCCTAAAGTGAAGGAAGTAAAGTCAAAAATCAGTGAATGGGATGCCATAAAGCTAAAAATCTTTTGTACTGCCAAGGAAACAATCAAAAGAGTCAAGAGGTTTCCTACGGAAATGGAGAGAATCATGGGCTATGATTCCTCTGACAAGGGTCTCATATCTAGAATCTACAAAATCCTCAAAAATCTCAACTACAAAAACATAAACAACCCAATTAATAAATGGGCCAAAAAGCTAAATAGAAACTTCTCAACAGAGGACATTAATCAGGCCAATAAATACATGAGAAAGTGCTCTAAATCACTAGTAATCAGAGAAATGCAAATGAAAACCACATTAAGATTTCACCTCACACCTGTCAGAATGGCATAAATGAAGAAAATAAACAGTAATAGATGCTGGAGGGGCTGTGGAGAGATAGGGACACTAACACACTGTTGGTGGAGTTGCAGACTGGTACAGCCCCTCTGGAAAGCAGTGTGGAGAATCCTCAAAAAACTAGGGATGAGCCCACCATATGATCCTGCTATTCCACTCTTGGGAATCTTTCCAGGGGATTTAGAATCAGCACATTATAGTGACACAGCAATATCTATGTTCATAGCAGCTCATTTACAATAGCTAAATCTTGGAAACAACCCAGATGTCCCTCACTGGATGAATGGATCCAAAAGCTGTGGTACATATATACCATGGAATTTTACACAGCAATTAGAAACAATGATATTGCAGCCTTTGAAGGTAAATGGATGGCTATGGAAAAAAATTATACTGAGTGAAATTAGCATAACCCAGAGAACCAAGGGTCGAATGTCTTCACTCATCTGTGGAGGCTGGAACTGGACCCTGGGCATTGAGAAAGGTGGTGTATTATCATGTGTTAAATCCAGATAAAGTGTAATGTTGCACAACCTCATACATTTTTAGAGATGTTGTGGGAAGGGGAAGGGAGGGATAAGGATGGGTAATGGGGGGGGCACTCTTGGGGATAAATCTAATCTTTAAAATCTATACACATTTTATATTATTTTGTTAAAAACTTGTATGAACATTCAACAAATAAATTTCTCAATAAAAAATTTGACATATAAATGAGATTATGTAGTATTCTATATGTGTCTGGCTTTTTTCACTTGTACTTTCTCCTGTTTTATCCATGCTGTTACAACTAGCAAAATTTCCTTCTTGACGACTGAATAATATTCATTTGTGTGTGTATGTGCATGTACAACTATATCATAATATTTTTATTCAATTTTCTGCTGAGAGATGCTTGGATTGTGTCCATATCTCATCATGCTCATATTTTTTAATCAATATGAGGCCATGATGATTTTTATGGTTTTTCTATGTGTGTGATTATGCAAGGACAATTCCCAAAATAATGTTTCCACTTATAGATAAGGTAGACAGAAGTTCTGTGATTTGTATAAACAAGTTTCAACAAGTCTAACTTTCTGAAAAAAAAACATGCCTTTATGATTTTCTATTCACATAGAACTTTTAATGCAAATCAAAGTATGAATCAAGCATAAAAACAACCCAATTGCTAATCACCATATTTTAATGATCCCTAATTATAGCAAATTTACTTTATATTATTTTTAATTAAGCAAATTATAGGTGAATACAAGCATGTCAGAAACTTCCTGCATGTATCCTTAGTTTGAATCTGTCACTCATCAAGCTACCTCTGGCTGTGCCCTTCCCAGATTAGAGAAACGTCACATTTTACCTGCATTAAATCTATTCTAAATTCACGCACCTTTTCTTGCCATAGACAGAAAGTACATTTAACAGCTTCACTAGCTGGCAAAGTTCTTAAGACTTGTGATATTCTGAAGCTGTTCATTTTTATTATATTTTGAAAAGAAGAACATGTAGTTACAAGTTTTTCTTACGGTTCTACGCATAGCCCTCTCTTGTATTTCAATTATATTATTTGGGGGTTTTTGTTTCTGTTCTTTTAAAACAGCACCTTCATGTCTCCCTTTCCTTAGCAGAAACAGAGGGAAGAAAACTTAGATATGCCAGCATCAAACACCGCTTAACTTGGATTACAGAGCTGAAAATGATCCTCTCAACTCCAGTTTGTGAATTTGGGGAGTTAGAATATGCACTTGTGCTGATTTGCAAGGACTGATGGCAAAGAAACCGTCACACAGGAAGAATTAAATAAGAAAACTCCTGGCTTCTACCTATACACAAACAACTTCAGCTTTGCTGGAATATAACACTTCAGAAAACATGGCGGTGGAACATGGTGAGGCTATAGCTCTAAAATGTTATAATTCCAAGAGGAAGTTGAGGTGCCTTAAAGCCTGTACTCAAATAATTTAATACTGGGCCTTCAGCCAATACTTCTCATTTCGTTATCATCTAATGTAGAAAATAATGGTGAGAGGCCTCAATCCCCTGAGCTGTAGTTTGTGAACACCCTCAGGACTGCAAGCAATTGCCACTTGCACCTAGGACAGTGGCACAGGCATCAGGAAAAGCACCATGGACTTGGTGCAATGGAATTGTCACAAAATTTTGGAGATGAAGCAAATAATGTATGGTCTGATTTCATAATAAGTCCTGTAAGAGGTCAAAAAATAACCATGGATTTAAATGAATCTTCAACTTGACCTTGCTGCAGGCGTGAACACAGGTTGCAACCGAGGGTGGAGCCAAGGGGCTGTTACTCCAAATCACTACTCTAACTTTTGTGTCATTGCAGGAAGTACTCTTGGCCCCTAAGAGTGGTGCTTCCAGCTCTGGCATATCTAGATTTGCTTCCCATTCAGTTTCTACCTAATTAGTGATACTCCTCCCTATTGCATCTGACTACTAATTTTTGTTCCTCAAAGTATAATCCCAGATGAGGAGCATTTGTTTAACAAGAAGCCCAACAGGAATGCAGAATCTCAGTCCCCACTTCAGGCTTACAGGATCAGAATCTGCATTTTCCACAAGTATCTCAATTTAAGTCTGAGGCCATGAACTTTAGACCACTCATCTAATTGTTGTCCACATGTCAGAGGGTCCCACTGCAGATTTCTTTGATCCCATTTCTTGCTTTCTTCTAATTCTCTAAGTCCCTCATTAATGTTTGGATGACCGTCACTCTGATTTTCCTTCTATCTCTTCTCCCATCATATAAAATGATCAGGTTGAATGGAAGGCAATTAATTTCTTACCATGGCTAACTCTTATACAATCTATATAAATAAAATACAACATATTTACTAAAAAAAAAATTCAAAGTTCACACTTGGAATAAAGCTGTATTTCTAATTCTTAGACCAAAGACACACTAAATATTCTGATGATTGACTTAAATGTCTCTCTTAAGACAGACTTAAGGCTTTTTCACTATATTCTCCTGTTATGATTTGAATGTGAGGTGTCCCCCAAAATCTCACAGATGACAATGCAGTAAGACTGAGGTTAAATGATTGTGTTATAATAACTTTAACCCAATCAGTGAGTTAATCCCCGAAAGGTAGGGTGTGATTGGAAAAGGTGGGTAGTTTGGGAAGTGCCTTTGGGATGTTGTATGATGAGTGGAATCTCTCTCTCTCTCTGCTCTCTGATCATCATGTGAGCTGCTTTTATCCACCACAGTCTACCACCATGATGTTCAGCCTCACTTGGAGCCTTGAAGAATGGAGTCGGTGGCCGAAGGACAAAGAGCTCTGAAACTGTGAGCCCTCCAAATAAACTCTACCTCCTAAAATTGTTCTTGTCAGGTCCTTGGAACACAGCAGTGGAAAAGCTGTCTATAACATCTCCCCTTTATACACAACATAAAGGGGGAATCTTTTTCTTTCTGTCTACCTGATCAATTATCTACTGTTTCAGAACCAAAGACAAAATTGTTGAAATGAACAAAATTTATCTATGAAGAATTAAAAGCAGCTATTTTTAAAATCCTTAAGCTAATAAAACACATTTGTTTATATGAAGCTGACTGAAAGCAGGAAATGGAATTTAAAATTCAGATTTTTAATTGTTTATTAAATTCAAAACATTTTAGCCTTAAACACTGTGAATACTGTGAAATATTGAAATCTATATTTCTTTGTCTCGGAACAGATCCTATCACTCAATAGAAATATAGTAATACAATAAAGACTCTACCATGACCAGCATTTATGAGTATATTCATTAATTGAGACTTCTCAAATGGTTTGAATAAAACAGTAAGCATCAGGGACACTAAATGTTCACTTTAGTGCTGACTTAAGGGGATTTTAATGTTTGAATTTGCATATTCTCATTTTTGCTAGGTAGTTAATAACATCTACCTCATCAGAATATTGCATAAATGGGTAAAAGCAGAGACATTCAAAAACTAACAAATCCTATTAATTTAAAATGAAGGGAAACTATTATGTTAATAAATTACATGTTTGCATAAATGGGTTAAAGCGGAGATATTCAAAAACTAAAAATTCCTATTAATACAAAATGAAGGAAAACCATTTTGTTAATAAACTGTACATTTCTAGATTGCCTTAAAATATTTTCAACATAACAATATGTGACTCTCTTGTGTGTGACTGATCATGGAGGTATGATATATAGTTTATGACTGAGTTTTCTCACAAAGTGCTCACACAATATGAATATGGTAGTGTACATATCAAGTTACTTGAACTTTTCCAAGGTGAGTTGTGTTGAATGTTTGATTGCAGGTGAATCAAATACTTTCTGCAACCATATCAACTTTTGCTGATTTTACAATTACCAATAAATGAAAATAAATTCATGTAGAAAAGTTCAGAGTTTAAACCAAATACAATTTCCCCTATACTTTATATTCTTTAACAATCTATTTTTTTAATTTGTTCAACATAGTCTTACAATTATGAAGGAATCATTGCCACAGAATTGTGAACACAAGCATAATGACAGAGCAAGCTGAGGATGATGCCAGTCCATGGTCTCCCTCTTTGGGTTCTCCCCAATCCCGTGTTTCCCTCTACTTTACCCCCGTGTTAGTTGTGCTTCTCATGGAAATCGAAGGTTCCCCATTGGGTTGATAACCCCAATAATCCCACCCTCCAGCTGCCTTGATGACCCTCTGTTTCCCTCCCCAACCCAACTCCACTCCCTTTGTCCTCCAGTGTAATAGACAAGGTTCCACTTGCTCATGTAATAATTCATCCATGTTGAGGTTATCATTAGCTTAGCCAACTTTCAGCCTGTTTCCGATTGTATTCTAGTTTCCACATATTACAGAAAACATTCAGCCCTTGAGTCTCTGAGTTTAGGATATTTCACTCAGCATAATTTTTTCCATCTCCGTACATTTGGCTGCAAATACCATGATATCCTTCTTTCTCATAGCAGAGGAGAGTTCTGTTGTGTGTGTGAGTGTGTGTGTGTGTATCTCACAGTTTTTGGATCCATTCATCCAGTGAGGAGCATCTGGGTTGGTTCCATAGTTTAGCTGACTGAGCTGCTAAAATCATTAATGAAGCTGTATCTCTGTAATAAGCTGATTCTAGCTCTTTTGGTAAAATACCCAGGAGTGGGATAGCTGGTTCATAAGGTGGTTTCAGGCCTAGTTTTTTGAGGAATCTCCACACTGCTTTCCACACAAGCTGTAGAAGCTTGCAGTCCCACCAGCAGTCCCACCAGCAGTGTGACACTGTTCCTCTCTTCCCAGGATCCCTCCAGCATCTGTCATTGTTTGTATTCTTCATTTTTGCCACTCTGATAGGTGGAACCTCAGTGAAGTTTTGATTTGCATTTCTCTAATTGCTAGTGATGTAGAGCATTTTCTCAAATGTTTATGGGCTTTTTGGACTTCCTCTGTTCAGAAATTTCTATTTAGCTCCTAGCCCATTTGTTGATTGGATTCTTTGTGGTTTTGGTGTTCAATTTTTTGAGTTCTTTGTATATTCTGGTTATTAGCCCTCTGTTCTAGGTGTAGCAGGCAAAGATTTCCTCCAATTCTGTAGGTTATCTCTTGACAATCTTGACTAATTCTTTAGCTGTGCAGAAGCTTTATAGTTTAATGGCATCCCATTCATTTATTCTTGGTTTTAATGCTTGTACTATGGGAGTCTTGTTAAGGAAGGCAGTGTTAACATCTATGTTGTGCTGATCCTACATTTTCTTCAAGAAATTGTATCGTTGCTGGTCTAAGTTCCAGATCCTTGAACCATTTTAATTAGATTCTTGTGCAGGGTGAGACATAAGGATCCAATTTCAGTTGTCTGCATATGTATGTCCAGTTTATCCAGAACCATTTGTTGAACAATTTGTCCTTCCACACTATTCTTTTGCCTCCTTTATCAAATCCCAGATAGTTAAATATTTGAGGGTTCATCTCTGTATCTTCTATTCTGTTCCATTGGTATTCATATCTATTATAGCACCAATACCACACTGTTTTTGTTACTATAGCACTACAGTATAATGTCAAGTCAGGAATTGAGACATTTCCTGCTTCCTCTTTCTTCCTTTGTAATGATTTGGCTATTCTGTGTCTACTGTTATTCCATATCAACTTAAGAATAGCTTTTTCTATATCCATGAAGAATGACATTGGTATCTTGCTGGGGATTGCATTGAATCTGTATAGGGCTTTTGTTCTTGCCTAACCAATGGAAGGTTTTTCCATTTACTCAGGTCTTCTGCAATTTCTTCTTTTTAATGTTCTATAGTTTTCCTTATAGAGGTCCTTAATAACCTTTGTTAGATTGATGCCCAACTATTTTTTTTAGGAGATTGTGAATGGGACAGAATTTCTGATTCCTGCTATAAATATGCCACCAACAAATCCACTGAAAAAGAAATCAGGAATTCTGTCTCATTCACAATCTTCTCAAAAAAAAAAAAAAAAACCTTGAGAAAGAAGGTCTATTATCACATGTTAAATCCAGATAAGTTGTAATGTTATACAACCTAATACATTTTTAGAAATGTTTGGGGAAGGAGAGGGGAAGGATAAGGGTGGGTAATTCGGGGGTACTCTTGGGGGTAAATATAATCATCAGAATCTATATACATTTGATATTATTTCATTAAAAACTTATATGATTGTTCAACAAATAAATTTCTCAATTAAAAAAAGTAAAAAAAAAAGAGTGTTGATCTTATAACCAGTCACTTTGCTGAAATCATTTATAAGCTCTAGGAGTCTTCTGGTCAAGCTTTTTGAGTCTTCTAGGTATAGGATCATATCATCAGCAAATACAGACAGTTTAACTTCCTCTTTTCCTATTCAAATCCCTATGATTTCCTTCTCTTGATTATATTGAATAAGAGTGGTGAAAGTAGACATCCTTGTTTTGTTCTTGAATTCACAGGAAATGTTTTCAGTCTCTCTCCATTAAGCATAATGTTGGCTATGGGTATGTCATAACTTGCTCTTACAAAATTAAAAAATCTTCCTTTGATCCCTATCTTCTTTAGAGTTTTGAGCATAAATTGGTGCTGAATTTTATCAAAGGCCTTTTCTACATCAATTGAGATGATTATACGATTTTTATTTTTAATTCTATTTAAGTGGTGACTTACATTGATTGGTTTGTGTATGTTGAACCAGTCCTGCTTTCCTGGAATGATGCTCACTTGATAATGATGTATTATCTTCTTAATGTGTTTTTGGATCCAGAGAGCTAGAATTTTATTAAGTATTTTTGCATCTGTATTCATCAGGGAAATTGGTCTTTAGTTTTCTTTTCTTCAGGTGTTTTTGTTGGATTTTGGTGTCAGGGTTATATTTGCTTCATAAAAAGAGTTTTGGAGGTTCCAACCCTTTGAATTTCATGGAAAAGTTTGGAGAGGATTGGTGTTAATTCTTCTGTAAAGGTCTGGTAGTATTCTACCATGAATCCATCATGTCATGGGCTTTTCTTTTTTGGAAGGCCTTTGACAAACGTTTTGATTTTGCTACCTGAGTTTGGTTGGTTTAGACTTTCAGTGTCCTCCCATGTTAATATGGTAATGTTGTGTGTGGATAGGTAATTGTCCATTTCTGCCAGATTATCATATTTGGCTGAGTATAATTTTTCAAAATAAATTCTGATAATTTTTTGTATTTTGGTTGAGTCAGTGGTGATATCTCTGTTTTCATCTTTGATTTTGTTGCTTTGTTTCACTACACTTTTCCTTCTGGTGAGGTTAGCAAGGGGTCTGTTGTCCTTATTTATTTTTTTAAAGAACCAACTCTTTGTTTTGTTAATAACTTGTATTGGTTTTATTTTATTCTCAGTTTCATTGTTTTCAGCTCTAATTTTAGTTATTTCCTGTCTTCTATTAGGCTTGG
>PVKS010017397.1:0-42129 GCA_004027875.1 Aplodontia rufa
TCTACCAACAGTGTGTTAGTGTGCCTATCTCTCCACAGCCCCTCCAGCATCTATTATTGTTTATTTTGTTCATTTTTCCCATTCTGACTGGCGTAAGGTGATATCTTAATGTGGTTTTCATTTGCATTTCTCTGATTACTAGAGATTTAGAGCACTTTCTCTTGTATTCATTGGCTTGATCAATGTCCTCTGTAGAGAAGTTTCTATTTAGCTCTTTGGCCCATTTATTAATTGGGTTGTTAGTGTTTTTGTAGTTGAGATTTTTGAGGATTTTGTAGATTCTGGATATGAGACCCCTGTCAGAGGAATCATAGCCCATGATTCTCTCCATTTCCGTAGGAAACCTCTTGACTCTTGATTGTTTCCTTGGCAGTACAAAAGCTTTTTAGCTTTATGGCATCCCATTCACTGATTTTTTACTTTACTTCCTTCACTTTAGGAGACATGTTGAGAAAGTCTTTGCCTACTCCCAAACGCTGAAGTGTTCGACCTACTTTGTCTTCTATCAATTGTAAGGTAGCTGGTTTAATTCCTAACTCCTTGATCCATTTTGATTTGATTCTCATGCAAGGAGAAAGATATGGGTCTAATTTCAGCTTTCTGCAAGTGGCTGACCAGTTTGTCCAGCACCATTTGTTGAAGAGGCTGTCACTTCTCCATGTAATATTTTGTCTCCCTTTGTCAAAAATCAGATGTTTAAAGATTTGAGGGTTTGTTTCAGGGTCTTCTATTCTATTCCATTGGTCTTCTTTCCTATCTTAATACATGGAATAGCTCATTAAAAACAATGCTGTGATTTTAAAAATGTTGGATAAACTGAGTTGTTGAAGCTGATGGAATTAGACTTGGCTGTTCTTATTAAGGATGATTGACTCTGGCCTCCACCCTGATTTTTTCATGGGAGGTCTCAGGTATGGTGGAAAGGTATTAACTGGGGACCCAGAGAGGCTGGCTTTGAGTCCTCTCTCCTGGTTGCTAGCTGTGTGGCTGTGTGCCAGGACAGCATACTGCTGTGGGCCTCAGGGATGGGTGCCATTATCTTTACTTGACATTTGGGAAGATGGAGGCTCAGAAACTCTGTGTCCTTAGGCAAGATTTTTAAACTTTCTGTACCTCACTTTCTTACATGGAGAAGTATCTTGCTAGTGGGGTGTCATAACAGTGAGAGAGAGGCTCTAGGGGTGGCTCTTAGCACCATGTGTGGACCAGACAACTGAGTGTGGTTATTAAACTGTGTGGTGTCACCATACCATGACCAGGTGTTTGACTTGCCCCCCCTTCTCTAAAAGATGAAAATGATAATTGAAGACTTTTTTAAAAATGAAATCAGCAATTTTATTTTGTTAGAGAGAAAGACAGAGAGAAAGAGAGGGAGAGAATTATTTTTTCTATTTCATTTTTCACATGTCTTTCATTGCTCTGACACTTAGTTGTGTATGTGGGTGCTGGGGTTTGAACCTGTGTACTTGTGCATGCCGGGCAAGCACTATAACCGCTGAGCCACCACTCCTGCTCCCAATTGCAGACTTCTTAAGTATGCAGTATTGGGGTGCACATTAGAAGTATGCTTTGGGGATTCTCTTTACTCTGATAACAGGATTTTGCACTCTAAGGAAAAAATGTGGGAGATTATCAGCTACAGACACTCTTGAGTATGGCACCTTTCAGATTAAAATGGTACCTCTCACTCCTGGTTAATGCAGAATATCTGATAAGTAAATGTAATGCACTTAATTCTTTTGTTAATTTTTGAGGAGGTTATCAGGCTCACTGAAAGCAAGACAAGCTTGCAGCTGTTTGGTTAAATATTTAATTCAGGTGTACACTGGGTGTATCACTTGGTTTCCAGATCTTCTTAAGGTACAAGGAAATCCCTTTATCCCTTGTTATACAAAGTGGTACTTGAACTCTGGCCATGTATTTCCCAATTGATATTGCAAACGAGAAAGTTTAGCTAATCCTTGTTCCGCTAGGGATTTGAGGTAAAATATGAGAGCAAGTAAAATGATTGCTTTGGCTCAATTACGCAGGCGAAATTTTTGAAAAACCTCATCTAGATATCTCATGAAAGTCATGGCTTACATTTGTATGCCCCCTTCTGTATGAAACATGTTTACATGCATTATTTCCTGTGATCCTAACAGTGACTCAAGGATGCCATCCTAGTCAGTCCTGGGTGTGTTTTGGCAGTTGCTTCTGGGCAAGTCACCTTAACACAACTGAGTGAAGGCCTTGTCATTCCTCCAGGGAAATAAATGCAGAGTTAAAATCCTGTAAATCTCTGGGCCCAGTATTTTTGTCAACTGATGAAAACATAACCTTGTTTTATGTGCCTGTCTGTTTAAAGACACCTTCTTTAGTGTATTTGGTGATTTGTTAATAATGAACACATGGCCAATGGTGTGATTAATTCATGACCGAAAGAAGCTTATCTAGCACGTATCTTCTTGCTAAAGCACATCACAGATTTCTTGCGCTTAGGAATGCTCGACAGCACTTCAGTACTACCTCGCGGGCCATTGTAGACAGCAAAGTCACTAACAGAAAGAGCAGAAATGCAAAACAAACAAACAAACAAACAAAAATCAGCATTAAATAGATGGTAAAAGGGACGCTTATAAGGCAGGCTGCTCCCACATTTGACCTCAGCTGGGAGAATGGGTTTTGAGCAGTGCTGTGCATGTGACCAAGAAAGCCTTGCAAGTATTGGTTTAGGAGTTGCAAATGAATTTTAGAAATTAGGCTAATTTGTAGATACAGATTGTTCTGCAAACAATATCTGTGTTATCTACCATCTTTTTGTTTTATAAATTAAAAATTGAGTCTTAACCTATGACTTGCCTAACTGCCTTGAAAGTAATAGGTGCAAATACTGGTGTCTATACTTTCTGCATTTGCTTAGGCAGGGTATATGTTAAACCATCCCCACCCGGAGCCCAGGGACTCCACACAGGTCAACAGGGATGTGGGAGCACAACAGATTCATCCTGTGGGTCCTACAAGGGATTAACTGCTCTGTCCCCGTCATCTTGTCAGCCAACCAATAGGCAAGAGGGAGAGTATGGGGGCCCTTTGGGAAGTGTTAGAGATGACCTGGATGTGGTTTAGTTCACATTCCTTTGGACTCTCTCTCTTTTTTTTTTTTTTTTTTAAAGAGAGAAGGACAGTGAGAGAGAGAGAGAAAAAGAGAGAGAATCAATTTTTATTGAGTTTTTCACACGGCTTTCGTTGCTCTGACACTTAGTTGTGTATGTGGGTTGCTGGGGTTTGAACCCGTGTACTTGCGCATGCTGGGCAAGCGCTGTAACCGCGGAGCCACCGCTCCAGCCCCTCTGGACCCTCTTTCCTGCAAGGGAGGCTGGGAAATATTCTTTTCCTCCTTGCCAAAGCAGAAAGAGGAGCAGAGTTTGGTGAATGTAACAGCATTTTCTTCTTTCCTGGAGGACATGCCATTTTAATGCCATTTATATATTCCTTACGTCATTTTTCTGTGTCTGTTTGAGAACTGTTAGAGACTTCCAGCTTCCACCTGTTGGGATTCAGTAGAAGAAAAATAGTGGAAGTTGAGGTTTTGATTTCTGGGCAGTAGAAGCTGGCTTGTATGTCAGGGAAAATGAGCTGGTTATTTTCTTATACTTAGCTGGGTATTTCGACATAGTCTTTTCCAAAATTAAAAGAGTTTTCCAAATGAAATGACTTGATTTAAAATTAAAATAGATGCAGAGATTCATTTCTTTCCCCTTCAGTAAATTTTCTGAGGCAGGTTTTTGCCTCCCATAATTGAAGGCAACCATAATAACAAATTTGATTGCATGCCTTTTACTATTACTTTTGAGGTAATTGCCAGATTGGCATACACAGTAATTTGTATGTGAGAGGTGATCAGATGTGAACATTTCCATTCAATCATCTCTCTGGAATTCAGACACATCACCGCTTCTGGCTTCCGAATTAGGACCAGTAATTGTAGCTCTGGGATGAGCTGTGCATTTGGAAGAGTCTGTTTCATGTGTGATCAGTAATGTTATCAGACTTGCTTTGGGAGGCAGAGCTGAGCAGATTCCTGCCCTAGTCTTTGTATCCAGAGTAGCAGCAATGGTAGTAGTGATAATCTTAGCCATAGTAATGGTGTTAGTAATAGTAGTTGTGATAGTAATAGCGGTAGTTGTTATTGTCGTCCTTGTAGCAGCAAAAGCGGCAGCAGTTGTTATTTTGGAAATTTAGCAGGAAACGTGCAGATGGAGGTGGAGGGAGGGCCCAGCTTCAGGATGTACAAAAGATGGCTGAAAGAGTAGGATGAAAATTTAGAAGCTTCTCACTTTTGATTTCAACTCTAAATTTGGTACCATTTAAATTTTCCCTTCAGTAGTAGGGGACACATATTTTTCCCCTACGCTGTGGACAGAACAGTGGTTATTCTCTGGAGAACTGAACAGCTCATGTGAATTAAAGCTAATCAAACCACGTGACTGTGAGTCTGCTCTCCTAACAGGAGCTGTCTTTATGAAGGGATGTTTTTCCCAGCCTCCTCATACATCTGAAGAAGTGTGTGTGCTGAGAGACCACCACTTTTGTTATTAGCCTTTTAAATTATTCTAATTCTTGGAATATTAACTACTTAAGATGCCATCCACAGGCACCCAGGTCAGGATGTTAAAGCAAGGATCATGATACATTGGATATTTGTAACTTCCTCTTTTCCATTATGAATATGTATTTTCTTTAGCCTCTTGTCTCCTTGCAGATTCCTCCAGTCTAATTGATGAAGATGGAGAAACGGGCTTGTGTTCAATCTGTCCCTGAAATATAATTAGGAATCATGGCTTGCATTTTTTTGTTGTTGTTATTTGGGGGTTGTTGTACCATTATAAAAAGCACTCCAATCCCTGCTTGTACTTAATTACTTAATGTGCATTTATTGAACATTCACTGTGTTCACAGCATTGTTACAAGCACTCCTGGTGGATAGTCAAGAAAGGGATCTAAGAAATCAATCCACATACATTGTAGGAATGGTTATAAAGTCAGCTGGCCAGCAACCTCTTCCTACTGCAGTCCGGGTGTCTCCTATTGTTTTAGACATATTTTGTTGGATATTGTTGGACATTCATAAAAAGGAAAAACTGCTCAGAGTTATAATTTGCTTTTATTCAATTTCTGACTTGCAATTTATTCTGATTTCTGTTAGATTTGGCCTAGCTTCTTTGAGGCTTGGGCCTAAGGGCTATGCTAATTTATATGATGGATGAGCTGTCTTTTGTTGTGTGCTATTGACAGGAAAGGAAAATTAACCTCTATTCCAGTGGTGGTAATCAGCTCCATCTTAACTCACTCAGGTGTCCTGGGGAGGGGGGTGCTTCTATTTTTGTCTGTCTGCCCAGTTGTGTGCAGGTGGCATCTTTTAAGTATCTAGGCAAAGAAACCCTTCTCTTGGGGATTTGACCTTGAGACACAGTAGAATTTTTTTTTAACAGTTACTTGAATTTGGTATCTAGATTTAAAAGATAGTACTGGGGATTGAGTATGCAGCTCAGTGATTGAGCATGTGTGTAGTATGTGTGGCCCTAACACAACAAAACAAAACAACCTTCCCCAAACCCTAAAGGCCTTGTTATAGCCAAAGTTCAAGATATAAAACACACTAATGGATGAGCTGAGGGGACTCTCAGGGTTTACCATGACACTTTACCTTTATTAAGAATGGAAGCCACTTAAAAACTGAAGGAACTAAACATCCAGCCACATTCCAAAAGTAAGCTAATTTATCTGTACTTATGAATTGCTCATGAGGTTTTGTGGTTCTTTCTTTTCTTCTCCTTGCTCATCTTTTTATTGGCCCTGGGTTCTGTAGACCTGGGAGATATATGATTGGGCAGTACTTCCAACCTGTTCACATTTCCTGGTGTAGGATGGGATAGAAGACGAAGATAAAATATTGTTTTAATATTCTTTTTCCTTCATTGTCAGCAGCTTTAGGGATTTGTAAATAGCTTGTGGTTTATAAATATTAAATAAGGGATTCATTATTGGAAAGCATCAGTATGACTAGCCAAACCCAGAACCCAAGTGATTTAGGCCAACATGATGCCATTTATGATGAGAAATTCAGGGCTGAAAAATATTTTCTGTTTTCTTTAAACATTTTCTGTTATTATAAGGAAAAAGCAATGGGGTTCATGTTAAGAACACCTTGTTGATGACCTCTCCACCATTTTTATAGTAAAACCACATTTATATTAGAGGGGGTCAGACTTCAGCACCTCATTCTCTGAGTTTGTAGAAATAAGAAAATGAAACATACTGAGACACGATGAAGACATCTAATAATGAAGCTGTCACAAAAACCACACTCTTGACTTTGTAAGATACATGGAAACCTCCCTAAACCTTTCAGTGGGGACCCACCTTGTTACAGGTCTGCAAAAGTGGTGATTGATGGTTTGGTAGATTGGTTATGTATTTTTCCTCCCATTACCCTTGGTTTGTCTTAGTTTTTCTGGACAAGCAGCCATTTCCATACTCTCCAAGTGCCCAGTGCCAGGGCTGCTTTAGTAAATGGCCTGGGCTTCAGTTTGGGAGTCCTCATCTTCCTCCAGCACCTTTCCCTTCTCCTCTCAGCTCAACGGAAGAGCCTCCCCCCGCCCCCTTTTCACAGCTGGACTCTGCTGCCCATCTTCTTCTTAAGGCTGGGACCCCCACTGTACTCCTTAGGCGGTTTGACCAGCAGCCTTGCCTTCTGTCTCCTTGTCTGACTCCACCCTCTGCATCTCCCATCCCAGAGGCACCTCCTTTCACCCTACTGTCCCCGCAACACCACCTCCGGTTCACCTGTTTCTCCCCTCCGTACTTTGCCATCCATCTCCATCCCTTCTGCTGTATAGCCCACCTCCCTCCAGGGTCATTCAGAGTCTCGTACTCTTCCTGCTGTGTTAGGGTTCATCTTTCTTGCCTGCTTAGGTCATTTGGTACTTCCAACCACCTCTTCCTTCTGGAACCCTCTTCCTTAGTGCTCTTTGCTATAATCATATCCCTGCTGCCATTCTACTTTTTTAAGTACCCCTCCAAGCCCCTCAAATCTTTGTAGGAAATCTACAGTATACAGATAAGCCAAGATTTCAGGATCTTTATGCAGAGTCTCTGTATGCCCCAGGGGCATTTGCATCTAAGATCAAAAATTATGGTTTTAATAATTTACCCAAAGCCAATTAATGAATAAAAAGTGAGTGGAGACCAAGGGACTGGAGCAGTGGCTCAGCGGTTACAGTGCTTGCCTGGCATGCACAAGTACATGAGTTCAAACATCAGCACCACGTACACAACGAAATCTCAAAGCAACAAAGGCCACATAAAAAACTAAATAAAATTGATTCTCTCTTTCTCTCTCTCTCTCACTGTCTCCCCCCCCCCTTTTTTTTTTAAAGAGTGGAGACCAAACTAGAACCTTGACTTGCTGACTCCCAGCCCAGAGCATTTTCAGACACTTGGCTAGGAACCGAGTTCTGGTTTCTGGACTCCTTTCTTCCTCTCATCCATAAATATGGGCTTCAATACAGTTCTCACCTTTTCCCTGTGTTTCCCCCTTTCATCCTTTCATGTCCTCATGCTTTCACCATCTGATTAATACAACTGCAAACCTACCTTTATCTCAACCCCTCTTCCCATCTGTTTATCTCAGTTTTTATCAGGTACCCAGGGCCAACCAATGCTGTAGAAATCAGAACCACACCCACCAATGTTCCTAAAGCATCTTGTGGTTCACGAATCGCTCCCACAAACATTAGTTACATGATCATCATCTTAATTAGTGGAGGACAGTATTACCAGCCCATGAATTTAAAGATGAGACAACTGAAGCTCAGAATAGTTATATGAATAGCTCAAAATGACACATGGAGAAAAACTGGAGGCTCATGAATTCTAAGTCCTTTGCTCTTCTTGCACGAGGCTGCACCAGGTGTGCCTCATCCCAGCCTAAAACTCTTCTCAGTTGCTTTCCTCTATTTTCCTCCAAACGGCAATAAAATAGCAAAATAAAATGCAAACCAACAACAGCCCCACACTTGTGCTGATAGGAAATGTCTCCACCGCAGGGATCCCGTCTTGGTCATCTCTGCACCTCTTGCCCAGCCCAGCCATACATTACACGGAAGGAGTTTATTTAACAAGTGCTGTGGATTTGGATTGAATGGTTAAGGGTTCAGTTTTGCCCTCACGCACCCAGATTCAAAACCTCGCAATTGTCTGACCTGGTCCCTTCTGTTCTACTGATGCCTTAAATAAATGAGTCCTGTCTTTCCTATTTTTTTCTTTTAAGAGAGAGGGACAGTGTGTGTGAGAGACAGACAAAGAGAATCAATTTTTATTTTTAGTTTTTCATGTGGCTTTTCTTGCTCCAACACTTAGCTGTGTACGTGGTGCTGGGCCTTGAACCTGAGTACTCACGCATTCTGGGCAAGCGCCATAACCGCTGAGCCATGGTTCCACCCCTATCTTTCCTTTTTTAATGCCTCAGTTATTTCTACAATGCACTCTTTCTGCTTCAGACATACATGCTCATTTGACATGGCCCTGCAGTGTCATAGTGACTTCTTCCCTGGTCCCCTGCTTGACAGTCTCTGGCTCCTCTATGGCAGATAAATCTCCCAAAAATACAGCTGTCCTCCTTGACAGACTTTTTCTTAGAGTGTGTGGGAATTTTAGAGATTGTCTGGCCCAGACTGCCTCCAAGAGAAGAAAATAGTCAGCACTTGGTCCAGAGGACAGGCTGCCCCTGTGGGTGTGGGCGCCAGTCACGACTCGGGGCTTCCTGATGCCCAGCTGGGACTCTGGGCTCTGTGTCATGCCCCATCTTGTCATCCCCTCTGTGTGGATTCTTTGCTGGTCCTCCCCATCCTGCCCATTGCAGTTCTGTTTCTTTATCCAGAGTTGAGTCTCTGCATGACCCAGTTTCAGCATGCTGTTCCAATTATCTCCCCTAATCCCTCAATCGATGTTTCAGCCAAAGGATGCCGCTTGCCACTCTTTCAGCATGCCCACTGCTTCCTGCCTCCTTGCCCTTTTTAGGTAATTCTCCCTGGACAGAATCCCCTCATAGCCCTATGTCTCATGCCATCCTTTCTGCAAAAAGCTCCCTAGTTCTTCTCCAGTTGGAACAGAAGGGCTTTTCTGTCTGAGTGTTCATGGCCCTTTGAGTCTCTACTCCAGATTCACTTTAGTCTGCTTTGCCTTATGTTTATTTTATGGTCATCTTATCTTCCTGCTAATTCTAAGCATCTTTAGAGTAGGGGAAATTGAATCTAGTTTACTCCTGTATCCTGCTCCTTCCAGCAGGGTGGCCTGGCATGGCTAGGGGTGGGTATCAATTTGGTGGCTGGATACTTGAAAACATGACAGGAAGCTAGTGCTGAGGGAAGCAGTGACCAGGGTTAGGGAGCATTGGACTTCAATTCATCCTCCAAAGAACTCTGGGGTTTGTGTTGAAATTAACTTAATTTATTTAAAATGGTGTAAAGATGCTGAGGGGGAATGTTTTCCTCTCCATCATTTCTTGCCTTCCCTGCCCTTGGCAGTTATGAGTTTTTGAGTGAGGAGACTGTTTCTCCCAGTGGTGAAAACTAGTCTTCCTTCATGGTCATACCTCATGGGGCTGGCTATGTACATCCTGAGGAGCAGAGGATGTTCATTTCCTGGGATCTGGTGTTGGATTTGACCAATACCGTGGGCATAATGAGCTCCATCGTCCTCTCCAGGGCTGCAGACTTCTCATCCTTTATGTACATGCTTGCTAGTTTGTGTGATAGATTTGCACAGAAATATTATGCATAACCAAAGGGAAAACTCCCTGATTTAAAAGAAAAAAAAACATTCCATATCTGTTGACCTTTGGGTGTGAAGTGAGGTCAATGAGCAGAATATAGGTGAGTTTGCAAGAGTAATGAAACAGGTATGATAGGTTGTGTTGATGAGATTTGCTTTTGCATTTGTAAATAGGGTCTCAAATGAACTTGATTTTCCTGGCAGAGCAATTCCTACTCTTCTCTCCCTCTCCCTTACCTCTTCATATGCTGCAGGGAATGTGCTGGAGGTGAGAGCTTGCTTTGCTCTCATCTGTGTCTTGAAGGATGGTGAAAGGGTGTAATTGACCTTCACCAAAATGTATTGCTCTTCAACAGTTTGATCCAGCACCTTGCACTGTGTATGTATGTAGCCAGTAATTGAATATTTTTATTCATTTTCTTTAGCCATCTCAAAGACCAAATAAATTAACCAGAAAAGTTGTATACTTCAATTACTGAGCAAACAGAAAAACAGACCAAGTGCCTATCGTTTGCTTTCTAAGCCTGAGGAATATATATCCTAGGTGCAGGATATAAGTTGAATTACGTGTACTATTTTATGGACTAATTCTGGAAAATGCTAGTTTTCAAGCACTGTTAGTATCTAGACTTTAGTCCACCACTGTCCAATAGAAATAAAATGTGCATTTCATCTGTATTTACACTTTTTCTAGTAACTATGTTAAAAAATAAAATATATAGCTAAAATTAACATTAAATAATGTATTTTACTTAACCTAGGATATCAAAAGTATTATTTCAATTTGTAATTCTCATTTTAAAAATTATTGAGCTATTTTACTTTGTCATTGTTGTTACTGAGTCTTTGCAACGCCACGTTTAGTTCACATCCCTGAGTTGAGATTGTTTACATTCCAAGGGTGCAGGAATCACACACGGCTGGTGACCACCACAGTGGACAGTACATCTAGGCTGGTTGAGATGTGATTGTTTCAGAAAGAGAAAATTAAAGGAGCAGTTGTCTCATTACTTTTAAAAAGGGGTCAGCAAACTTTTTAAATAATGTGCCAAATAGTAAATATTCAGATTTTGTGGGTCATACAGTCTCTGTTGCTCTGCCACTATAGCACAAAAGTATCTACAGATCGTGTATAATTAAATGGAAATGGCTGTGTTCCAATAAAACTGTATTTACAAAAGCAGGTGGTGGGTGAATTTGGCTTCTGGGATTAGTTTGTCTACCCCTGTTCTTAACTTTAAAGCTCATTGCTCTAACATATAAATCAAAATAGTATCTGTTGGGAATTATTGTTTGCATGTTGGCTAATTCTGTTTGTATTTAGAAACTGTGAATGCTGCAAACGACAGGCTCTATGGTTGATTTCCTCTTTTATAAAACAATTGGTAATTCTCACTTTGTCATAAGTGTTGTTTGTTGCTTGGTCTAGAAAATGAAAATGTTTTCATATCACTATTGATTGCAACTTCTCTCTTTTTTCTCCCTTCCCACTCTTCATGCCTTCTGGCTGGAATGATATTTTTGGGTGGTTTGGCTATCACGTTCCTACTCATATTATGCTGTTAAAACAGGTAAGATCTTCTCTTTCTTTTTGAATTAAGATTATTCCTAACAAATATTTTAAAATAGCATAACATAGTTCTTAGAAATTTATTTTAAATTAAAATTTCTTGCTACAAGTACATAGACGTTGGCATAGAATATATGGCAAGATGGATTTCGATCAACTAGGAATAGCCTCTTAAAATATTTTGTAAATCATGGCTCACACTTAATACACAATCAAAAAAATAGATGGGTTCAGGCTTAGACTTATTTTTCCATTCTCAAGTTGGATCTCAGATTATCCTCAACCCATACATGCCTTTATGTGTGTTAATGTGATTATGTTTAAAAATAAAAAAAAAAAAAACAACCTTTTGCATCAGGAATGCTGGAAGGGGATGTTTTTCTCTGTCATGGCCCTGCGGAGCATGCTGGTGTGTTCTGTGAAGCCGGGAGAGTGATGGAACAGTGACATTTGGTATGTGGTGACAGAAACTCTCTTCAAATATGTTTTGAGTCCTTGGCATGAACCAGTTGTAGACCTGCTCCTTAGACGTGATGGGAGTGTTTAAAGAAGATACAAAAGTCTTTACGTCTTTTCTTGTGATGGCATTTTATTGTGTATTTCAGGAGAAAAACATTTTAAGATTAGTTCTTCCCCATTTAAAATAACAGCAGCAGCATCACTCAGACCCCTCTGGGGTCGGTTCTGTCTGGTCCCACTGCACCTCTCCTGGGTGGGTGATCTGGAGATGATCTGCTGCAGTGATCAGTGACCCCCTGAGCACCGCAAGAGCCCCCTCCCCAGGAGGACCCTCCTCTTCAACACTGCGCTGTGTCCCACCAGGAAGAACACCCTGGGAAGAGCTCCCTCACCTTTCTCCTCTCTATCCCGATTGACCCTTTCTCCTTAGTACACCTTCCTCTCTGGTTTCAAGCGGGGAACGATCTCCCCTCAGCATCTGAACATTGCTCTTGTCACTCGTGTCTGCCTCCTCTGGACCTTCTGTCATCTGCTGAGCCTCCTGGAGATCTTTTCTTTGCCAGCAGACCTCTGACTGCAGCCTGCAAACATCACAGGGTTTCCTCAATCCCAGGAGACAAGCACTTCCTCCATCTCCCTCATCTTCCTTCTTCCTCACCTCTTGCCTCTGAACAGGCACCATCCTCTCCTCCTTCCCCACTCACTCCCTGCAGGCCACCTACAGTCTTTCTACCAGCCATGAGTGCGGTGGCCCCTCCTCACCTCTGCCTCTACCCCTGCTGCATCTTCCTCTCTTCCACCCTTGCTTCCCTCACTCTGGTCTCCTCTGTTTGCCTTCTCTCTCTGACTACCCTTCCTTTTGTCTTCTCTAAGGTTCTAGAAGGCTCTGCTTTGGATTTCTCCTGTTGTTCCTTGGAAAGCTGTCATCATGGCTTCAGGGTGTCCACCTGTGTGAACCCCAACCTGTCCCCAGCTCTGCTGTCTCCTGACCCTCACATTCCCCCAGTCTGCCCAGTAGTATTTCAAACCCAATATGCCCCAAATAGCATCACCATCTTTGCCCTCTCTTTTGGACCACCATCATTCTTTTGCTCTACTCACCTGTCACATCTGTCACTTGTGAGGACCCCAGGCCCACCTCTGCCTTCCTTCTCCACCACCACCCTCACAATCCTGTGTGCTTCCTGTGTGATTACTGCCATCCCACTACCTCCGTTGACCCTTTGCCTGCTCCTCTTAGGTTAATCTTCATAAGATGTGACTCTCCTCCTGCCACACTCCTGTTCTAAAAATCTTCTTTGACTCCTTATTGATTGTTGGTAGCTTAACACAGTGCCTGACTTATATTAAGTGTCAGTAAATATCACTAATTTCCTCTGCTTCTTCTCCACTGTCTTCTGTATTCTCACGTTCTTATTTTGCCATTTAAATCCTTCTGTGATCTGGGTCAATCATCTTTCCTACTTTATTTCTCATCTGTGGAAATAGAACAAGAACTGGGGAGCTGCAAGTGACTTTAGGTGACTCTTCCCCAGGGTTAGAAATGGGGGCCAGGGGATTCAGGGGACAGTCCAGGGAGGGGGCTTTACTTGGGCTTTTGAACTTTGTCCTGTGGGTATTCCAAAGGATTTCAGATAGAGGCGTGGCATGCATGTGGGCCAGCAAGTAAGGACCACTCACTCTTCTAACTCACACTGTCCCCTCCCTATCTGTTCTTATATGAAATTCTTTCAATGAAAGGTGAATTTGGAGTCTGAGCTCTTCTCCAAAGCCTTTTGTTATCTTCCCAGCTCCACTTTCAAGTCTCCATGTTGCTGTGATTATCTTCAACTTCCCGTCTTGTAGATGTCTCCTGTGTCCACAGCACATGTCCCTCACCAACATGCAGGGTCCGTGTACGACACAGGTGCTCTGCAAGTGTTTGTAGGGATTTAAGCGTGAACTATATGTTTTTGAGTATTTGCCACAGTGTAAGATTTCCTAGCATTCAGAATCACCATTTTTAGTGATATTTTCATTTTTAATATTTAGCCAAAGTCCGTAACTTCTGTTAACTAAAGGCCTCACTGAGTTAGAGATCTACCAGGTGTGAATAGTTTTCTTCTCAGGCAAGGAGAAAATTGCCTGTTTCCTTTCCTTCTGCCCTCTCTTTTCCATGACCTTCCATCTCAGACTATTATCTGAACAACTGTGGACTCGTAACTTCTTGAGAGCATGTCCACACACCAGGATAGACCTAGTAACCTTTACTTGGCTTTTCAGGGAGAATAAGAATGCAGTTTCTTTTGAATTATCTATTTCATTGTACTGTACACTGCCAGTTCTTACTACACACACACACACACACACACACACACACACACCATCCATATTGGAGCTGGAGTCATGGGCACTCCGACTACAAATTGTAAGGCAGTAGAACACACTGGAGCATGAATCTGAGACTCCAAAATGCCATCATGCATTATTTATTCCTCCTGATGTAAAAATATATTGCAAATGAATTTAAATGAGAGAGATAATATTTCTTCTTTTCCCCCGATGATAGATTCAGACTGGATAAATTCCTTTATTTTATTTCAACCTGTCTGCTAAAATAGGCCAGCATGGTATAGAAATATGCTTTTTTCTTTGAGGTGAGTGAAATGGCACACAACTCAAGGAAATTTTTCTTTGAATAAAAGAAATTTTGTTTTTAAATTGGCTTTTTAACTGTGTTGCATTCTCTGCCGATCAGCTCCAAGAGTGTTAGAAGTGCTGTCATAGAAAGCTTGGAGCTAAGATGAATAGAACTACACAGCCACAGGTGAATTACAAGAAAACGATGAATCGTGGTGTAGGGCGAAAGCCTTCTCCATCCCTGTTAATGGCATTTGGGGGAAATGATGTGGGAGAGCACAGTTTGATAATTATCAGATGAGTGCTTGTTATTCTATACTAATTTGATTGCTATTAAAACACCAAACATAAATGATCTGTAGAAGGCAAAGCAATAACATTATTGAGTTCTCAGTAGGTGCCAGGTGCTATTGAAGCACCTCAGTTATTTGACTCCCTTAACCCAATCCCAGGGGGTTGGTATTAGTTCACCTCATGTCACAGCAGAAGAAACAGAAGATCAGAGAGGTTAGGGAACCTGCTTACTAGCACAGTGGCATAATAGAGGAGGGCAGCTTTGAATATAGGAGTCAAATGCAGTCAAATGCCCAAACTCTCATCTGTTATCTTGTCCTGCCTCCTGGACTGTATTGGCAGGACCAACGTTGTTGGCTTAAGACACAGAATCTATAACTTCTGTTTCATTTTGTTTTGTGCTGCTGGGACTTGAACCCAGGGCTTCTGGCATGATAGGCAAGTTCTCTACCTCCAAGCTACATCCTGGCCCCCCACTTAATGTTTACAAACAACTCTGTTACCTTAAATTGGAACTTCGCTTTTACAGCAATAGGAGTTGACTCTTCAAGGGGAGAGCCAAAGATGTCTGGCTGGGAAGATATCCGTTCAATCTGAAATGTTTTAATGGAAGCAACACAGCAGATGGTAGATTGATAGAGAGATAGGAAGGATAAAAAGAAAGCTAATAGAAGATGGATGCTTAAGGAAAGAAGGGAGGAAGGAAGGAGATGGATGGGTGGGTCTGTAGATACTTGGACGAAGAGCAAAGTAAAGGACAGTTCATAGATGTGCAGAGATATTGGCTGTTAATTTTCCTCTTGGAAGCTTTGTATTTGCTAGGCTTTCATGTGACTGATACAGACAGCATATAGGTCCTCAAGATGTATGACTTTATACTGCTGGTGCTTTTACTGAACACATGAGTTCCTTTAAGGCTGGAAACACAGGATCAAACATTTTTACTATGCCCTGTTTTTCCTGAATAATACAGACAAGAAAAGTGAATTCTAGTTTTCCATTAGATTCCATTATTTGATTAAATATTATTTATTTGAGGAAATTCTCATTTTCCATGTAATAAAATCACTACAAAGGGTGAAATCACATCAAAACTGAAATAAAATCACACTTAAATTTTTTTTGAAAAATTTAAGAATATAGTGCTCAGATAAAGTGATTCTGAAAGCTGTTTCAAATTTTAATCATGTCTAGGGCTGAACCTGACAAGCCACAGAATAATAACATAAGACTCTATTTCCAGGGCATAGCAGATTGGAGGCAAAATTCAATTTAAGTAGTGCCTTCACACTACTTCTCTGTCCCACTTGTTCTGTGTGGTGAGAATCCTGCACTCCTATGTCCTCTTTCTCCTAATCCTCATGTGAGTCAGTCCTGGTGGCTGCTGTCCTTCAGGCACCAGCTTGCTTTGATTGTAGTTCATCTCCCTGGGCCTCAGGTTCCATGCCTGAAAAGGGGGCATCCTAGCAGTGGCCGCTTCGGAGGGTGGCTGCTGAGACTTAAGTCAGCAGATGTTCTGACGTTATTACTGTTTCCTCTTCCTGTGAAAAAGATACAAAACTTAGAACTTGAACATGTTGAGATGGAGGGGGAAAGACCATTTGTATGGATTGGCACTGCCATCTGTTTTAAGATCTTCTTTTTGACAGAAGCACTGAAATTTTAAAGCTGGGTATTCGGGTGATTAAAAGGATTTCTTCTGAAGGTTTTACTTTGCAACGTTACTGAAGTGGCTTTTGTGCACTGCTTTGTAGATTAGGTTTATCTTGGGTCCACCACACAATCTGTGCAAACTTGCTAGGATCATCAGAAATGGATTCGTGCCTGTGAATTACTGAAACTCCCTTTTGGCTCAGATGTAAACTCACCCTTCTCCGTGGCACCTGTGCCACCCATCCTGACAGGGAGTATTGTGAGACCTGTAGTTCTTTGACTCCCTGGGTTCCTCCTGCTTTTGCAAATTTTGAAGAATTGTGCTCTTAGTAGTTTCCTCATCTCGAAGATGGCAGGTTATAAACACGGGCTTTGAGTTATACCACCTGGCTCTGGTGCTTACCAATTCAGGGTCCTGAAGCAAGGTGTTTCCCTGCACTTCAGCTGGCCCCATGGGACATTCAATGGGGTGAATGCTTGGTAAAACTCATCCTGTGAGTTGAGTGTTGTTTGAGGGGCCTTGGGTACCATGGTGGACAAGGCAAGTCCAGCTCTGCTTGGGCTTTAGACTCAGCATATACCCTTTTATGAATACCACACTTTGAGACTTGCTTCTGAGTGTAATATCCTGCGATCTGGGAGAGACTGGTTAAGGGGTTTAGGATTTTCTTCTGCAATTGATGCAAATATTTTGGAACTAGAGAAAATGGTGATAGTGTGGCATTGTGAATGTACAAAATGCCACAAAATTGCCACTTAAAAATGGTTATATTTGTGTTAGGTGAATTTCACCTCAATTTAAAAAAAAATCCTATGGTGAACTCCCTGGCCTTCACCCCAAGTAGTGATTTATCTTAGGCCTCATCCTTATTGACCTTAAGATAATTTCTTCCCTTCTTTTCCTTAATTTGGAAATGCCTTTGAAACTCATGGGTCAGGGTCAGAGGGTGGTTGTGAATATGAGATCAGATGTCTCCAATTGTGCTTCTCCCAGGCAGGGACGTGAATCTACCATATCTGTTGGTAATGCCTGAAGCTCAGCTTCTGCTCTTGGTGCAGAGATGGTGTTCTTTGACACAGAGTTTGTAATTTGTTTGATTTCAAATTTAACTTCAAAATAATTTCATAGGAACTAATTATTTTCCCTTTTTTGGTGGTAGAGTTTCTTTTACCCTAGTACGATTTATTAAGCTGCAGCATCATTATATGTAAAATGAGGGGTTGGTTTTATTATTTTGGGGTCTCTTCTAACTGTAACCAATACTTTATTTTTTGTTTTTAAAAAAGTAATATATGTTCATTATAGAAAATTTATAAATGTGGAGAAACAGAGGAAAACAAAAATTACCATTAAACTACTTAGAAAAGTAAACGAGATTAACTCTTTAGTGTCCATCCTTCAGGGCTTTAATTTTCTACATACAAATGCATTTGCTTTATAAATCACAAATCACAATTTTTGTATTATCCTGCAGACTTTTATAACTTGCTTTATTCATTGTATTCTTATGTTTTATGTTTTCTCCTCTACCATCATTAATATCTGAAGACACCTATAGAATATTTAATTACATGAGGGATTAACCATGTCCTGCCATTGAACACTAGTTTACTGACAGTTTAGCACTCTAAACTTTATAATGAACATCCTTGGAGCTGTCCACACTAATTTTCTTGACTTAGTATAAATTAATTCCTCGAGATGGAGTTTCTGGGTCTGAAGACAAACATTTCAAGACTTTTGATACCTGAAAGTTCATACTAGCACGACCCTCAGGGCTGAGTTAACCATTGCCTCCTGCCTCACGGGTCTTCAGCTGTGGCTGTTCCTGTGGCTTCAGGAACCGGTTGCACTGTGTATCAACAAGGTACCCATCTTGGAGAGAGAGTCTCTTAAGTTTTCTGTCTTGGAGAGGTGTTGAATTCAATAATAAGGGGATTTCATTTGGGACTGAATCCGTGTGGGTAGTAAGTTGTTTACCTGGCAGTAATCGAATCCAGTCCTTAGCTGAATTGGATGTGCTGGTGGTACCTACCTGAGGGAATTGCTACAAGTCGAGTCAATAAAGCAATTTCGAATGGAAGAAAGCCTGAACTTCCTTTTTAAAGAATAAATAGAACGAAGACTTTTCCTTTGAAACACTGTTAATTAAAATAGAGTTTGAAGAACCCTTGAGCTGTGGAAAACAGATTTGGTATTTCTCAGAAGTCATCTTTTATGAAATATGACTTGAATTTTCATCTTTTCCTTAATCTGCACAGGGCCATGCAGTGTCTCCCACCCCCACCCTGAGAGTTGGGTGTGCATGGGATTCTTGGTAAATGGGGAAGCCAGGGGTAGACCATCTGGGAAATACCATCCCTGTCAGTAACAGGAAATGTAGTTGGTAAGATTTAGTGTAGTATGATGATAAAAGCAGTTTCTGAACTCAGAATAACTAAAGGTGTATTTTACCTGTCTATTGGTTTAAAAGAACTTTCGAGAAGTTTGAATTTATTTTAAAAATTGTTAATTTGTCCAGTATAAACAATTATGTTGATAATCGAGATCTCCCTAGCCTGTCTTGCCTGTAACTACAACAAGGGTCATACCGATAGTGATGGTGTAATTGGCTCTGGTGCCCACCTGCACACCATGTGATCTTGTGACAAAATTCCTCTCAAGTTCCTAGAGTTCCCCTGGGGGCTTTCTTATGCCCTATATTAGTGTGTTTTCTGTTGCTGTAACAAAATACCACAAAAAGGATAATTTATAAAGAAAAGAAATTGCTTCTCAGCGCTCTAGAGACTGGGAAGTCCAGGAGCATGTCACTAGCAGCTGGCCAGGACCTTCCTGCTGTGTCGTAACATGGTGGCCAGACCAGCAAACATGTGAGAGAAAGAGGAAGGTTGGCTGAATGCATCCATTTTTGTCAAGAACTCACTCTCTTGTCTCCTGGTCACTCTTTAGATACTGTGCTTCATCCATTCATAAGGGCATTTTGGGACATTCCAAGTATCGCATCCCCACATGTCACCTAGAGTCCATCATAAAAAGCTCCTTTGGTTTCCTCTGGTTGGCTTTCTCTTCTTGGGCCCACATCCAAGCCCGAAGGTCTAGTCTGGACATGGATCTGTGCAGCCTCTACCAAGCTGTGTTCAGAATTCCTGTTTGCGTCCAACCAGGAGACAAGTTTGTGAGCCTGGTGCTTGGCCACCTTGCGGTGAGTTCAGTTGCTTAACCACTGCAGTCTTCCATGCTCAGGGATATCGGACAGATCCCCACCCTCAGAGTCCACCAGATGTGCCCAGACGTGTCTGAAGTCAGGTTCAGGCTACCGTTCTAATGAATTAACCTACGTGCAAAATGGGCTGTTTTTAGGTGAGAAACTTAGGCTTAGAGAAATGAAATGGTTCGCGCTAGAACGTGAAGATTGTTCTGATCCTAAAACATTTGTGCTGTTCCTCATTTAAGCTTCCTGACATTTACTTAGAGCCCAGTGTCAGCCAGTTTAGTGCCATGTTTGGTGAGTTTGTAAGCTTAATTTAGAAGCCTCATACTCAACATTTTAAACCCTTAGATGCGACATTAACTGTACTCTTTATAACCTGGTGTTGAAGACCTTTGTAATCTGGTTTAAGGATTTGAGGAAGGAGGCTCTTCCACTTGAATCCTCAGGGCACTATTGAATTTCACTGGGTAAACTCTGAAAATCTAATTGCAGATAATGGCTACAACTCTGAAATTACTTGGAGATTTAAAAGTTTGCTGAAAAATACTTTCCTTATTCATTGAATTAAAAGAGAGCCCTGGTGGGCTGTTTTCACTCAGTCTCCACTTGGACCTCCTTGGATATTGGAGGGCCAGGTCGGTCCAGTCTCTAAGTCTTTTCAGATGATTGCTAATAGCTTTAGGGTTTTGATGGAAAATCAGAAGTTATTTTCCTTTTTCTTTTTCCCTCATGCATCATGTTGCTTTTATGGCATTTGGGGCTTTCTCCATGACTGTTGTGATTATGCCAGAGTCAAAGGAAACAAGAGGGCTATTCAAAAGTGAAACATAGCATTTACAAGATGGATTGAAGCCCTTTAAAGGCAGGATGTAGGAAGGCCCTGAAACAGTTATACCTCGAAGTAACTGCTGTCTTGGTGGCCATATCCAGGGCCAATTCATCTGGAGAGTGACAGGCCCACTCATAACTTAGACACAGGCCACCATGTTCATCAAAGATGTAGCACAGCCCACAGGAGCATGCCTAAGAATCGAAGCGCATTAAGCATTCTTTATGTTTTGAACTGTTTTAATATACTTCCTTGACTTGCCTTATTTTCATGAATTTCACTTTCTCTGAGGAAAATTGGAACATCTCTCACTTTCTAAATTTCAGTTTTTATGAGGTTGACATTTTCCTTAGTGTATTATTGGCAATAAATTATTGAGATACATTAAATAAAGCTTTGCCTCCTAGGCCCCAAACACCTTGTAAAACGAATGAAAAAATAAATGATTTAAGAAGATTCTAGCAATCTAAAGAACCAGTTACAAAAATAATGATGCTAAAAGGAATGTAGCTGTAGAAAATGGTCAATGTTTTAAAGTTAGTGTTCGCTTCCAAATCCTGAGTTATACATTAAAGAAATCTTTATTAATTGTAGAATTCTCTAGAAACTTAAATGTTATTTTCATAATGAGGAAATAAAATAATTTAAGATTGTGCATTTAGTTTAACATTCTCCTCTTCGCCTTAACATGCTCTTGCTGTCCCAGCCAACCCTTGCTGCAGTAGCCACACAGCACTCAGCCAGGACTCTCAAAATGGTAGTATGGTGGACATCCTCTCAGGTGGTCCCCGGGACCACACCTTCTGGCATCTGTGTCCCTGAGTGACCCCCTCCTCTTGAGTGTAGGTGGGACCTGTTGCTTGTTTCTAGTACAGCAGAGGTGGTGGGATGTCTCTTCTGGGGTCACATCGCATATGACTGTAGTGTTAGTCCCACTGAGAGACTCGTTCCCCTTCTGGCCACATTGAGAAAGCTTGTGTCAAGGAACTGAGGGAGACATCTGGCTCACAGACTGATGAGGCCCTCAGGCCAGCAGGCCACAGGGAAATTGGTGCTGCCAACACACCGATGAACTTGAAAGCAGAACCCTTTCAAGCCTCAGAGGAGATTGTAGCCCAGGCCACCACCTTGGTGGCATTCTGAGACCCTAAAGCAGAAGACTCAGGTAAGCTGTGTCTTCCCTGATGACCCACAGAAATTGTAAGAAATAAATGTGACTTATTTTAAGCCACTAAGTTGTTTGTGATATTCTTACATGGCAATAGATAACTAATATGTTTATATTCATTTAATCATTTAATCGTCCATTCATTAACCCAAAGAGTCAAGGGTTGAACATTTTCCCTCATTTGTGGAGGCTGGAGCTAAACCTAGTATTGGGTGAAAGGTAGTCAAACTCATGTATTAGACCCAGCAAAGACACAGCAACACATAATCTAGGGGAACCATAGATGTGTGGTGTGGGGAGGGGACAGGTGGAGAATAGAGAGGGATCTAGGGAGACAATCAACAAGGTAGTATGCTCTTCACCCCCCTGAGAATCCAATAATACTTATGTAGTCATTTAATTCTGGAAAATTCACAATTCAAGCATTTACATTACTTGTGGGGTGAAATATAGAAGAATCAAGAGACTGGGGGGTGGGCAATGTGGGGGTGATTCTGGTTTAAGAATATGCCTGTCATATTGTTACTTTACATGCAGTTATGATTGTACAATAACTCAACTCCTTAATAAAAAATGTTTAAAAAAGTTCTTGTCTTACTGCAATGCTGGGCTTGGTGTTAGGTGCTAGAGAAGCCAAGAATGACAATATCAGTGGTCTCCGTAGATTGCATTAGTAATGAGGGCTGGTTGAGTAGGATGCTAGAGGGACAGCCATAGAGGTAGTCCAAGTGTCTTGAAGGAACCTGCAGATGGGGAAAGATGAAGAACAACAGGAGGGAAGACTCCCTAGCAGCAGGGACACCTGAGTAACTAGGAGACAACCAGGTGGACTGCAGGAGAGAACTTTGCTTAGAAGCTAGAATAGATGAACAAGAACGTATTACTGAAGACAATATCCCAGGCATGTGATTCTCAAAACAGTGTGAGAATGGTAGAAAAGTTGAGTGCTTTTAAGATTAAAATTCTTCCTGACTTTAAGTATTTGTTTCTGGGTTTTCCAGGTCTTGGTTGCTTTATTTACAAAGGCAATTCAGAAGGATCTTCAGAAAGATTCATACTCCAATTATGATGCAGATTTTTCCTTCTTCATTCATCTTGTTCCATGATACTAGTCCCAGGGAATGATCGAGAATCAGTGTCTCTTTTATCAACCTGATGAATTACGTTTGGATGTTTATTTGTATATTTGCAACCATCTTCATTTTAAAGTCTTAATCCAGTCCTTAAGAAACTGTGTATATTTCTTTTAAAGAGAGAAGGACAGTGAGAGAGAGAGAGAGAGAGAGAGAATCAATTTTTATTGATTTTTTTCACATGGCTTTCGTTGCTCTGATGCTTAGTTGTATACGTGGGTGCTGGGGTTTGAACCCATGTACTCTGGCATGCCGTGAAAGCGCAGTAACTGCTGAGCCACTGCGCCAGTCCCTGTATATTTCTTTAAGACATTATATGTCTTTGGAAATCTGTAAAGTTTAGTTTACCAAGAATTCTAGTTTTAAATGTTGATTTAGAAAGATTTCTCATTCTGTGAACTCCCAAAAAAATAATTTAAATTATTCCTAGTTATAATAGGTACCATTCTCCTTGTGGGCTATGTGCTGTGCAAGACACAGAAGGTCACCCATGGCCTCCTGTCCAAAATCCAAATTTCAGCTCTTTGGCTGCAAATTCCAGTTTTAAACTTCTCTACTTAAATTTCTATCTGTGGAAAGAGAATATATGTATTATCTTTTGCATTTCATTTCCCCAGTGTGCACTGTGACTTCACCTGGACATGTAGTTTTTGTCGTGTCATTAGTCATTCTGAATTTTCCCTAGAGCTGTGAAGAGTTCACAAGGTGTTAATTAAGGTGTTGGAAGTAAATGGAAGAATAAATAAAGAGCAGTGGTTGAAAACATTTAACAAAAGAGGTCCCCTCCTAAATACTCAGGTAAAATATATGTTAATTAGCTCAATTTAGACATTCTGCCTGTATACGTGTTTTAAAACATCATGTTATATAAAAACATCTGTCAATTTAAAATAGAATTTAAGACTGATCCCCTTTGCAAATTTTAATTCTATAACATGGTATTATTTGCTATAGGCACTATGCACTATTAGAGCAGGTCTCCAGAAATTCCTCATCATACATAGCTGAAAGTTTGCGCCTGTTGACCATCACCTCCTTGTTTCTCCCTGCTTTGCCCCTGACACCTCACCTGCTGTTCTAGTCCCTGCTTCCAGGACTTTGACTACTTTAGATGGCACACATAAGTGGGATGGTAGGGTATTTGTCTTTCTGTGACTGGCTTTTTGCTCAGCATAATATTCTCTAGGTTCAACCATGTTGTCCCCAATGGCAGGACTTTGTTAGGGCAGATTAGCATTCTGTGTGTGTATAGAAAGGAATCCTGTTCCTTCTTAGCAGGAATGTGCACTTGACTGGAGGACTCCTTGTTTTGTAGTTTAAATAACATTTTACTTGAACAATTCTTTCCAGCACCTCCTTGCCTCCCCAGCCTGTTTTACTGTAATCTCAAAGCTAGGTAAATTATGGAAGCGATAACTATAAATAAGCAAAACTCTTGCTAGTCAAGATTCTTTGTGATTTATCACCATTGACTACAGGACTGACATTCACAAAGGAGGGGAAAGAACCCTAGGACAGAAGAGATTTCCCATTTTTCATTCCCTCTCTGGTTGACTGACATAGGACGAGTGCATGGAACTCACATCTGTCCCCTCTGAGTGTAAAACAGTTGAATTTCACCAAACATAATTTCTTCATTTTCTGCTTCTTAACAATCATGCAGTTTGTCCTAAATCAATTTGGCTATGACAGTTAGTAGCAATTTTGACAATAACAGAAATTATGTGATTGGTATGGGTACTCTGATTTGATCACTGACAAAAAGAGATTTGAACCTGGAGTTCTGCATGTGTATGTATTTTTATAACCCAAATAGGAATTAGGTTTTCCTTGGATCAGTTAACTTGATAAAAATAGATAGCCCATCTTGATGGTTCAGTTTTTGATGGTTTCAGTTCATCTATTACTGTCATGTCCAGCATGCCTGCAGCCTGACACAAGTCCAGGAAGAAGCACCCTACTACAAAGTTGCCATTTGCCAGACAGATGGGTGTGTTTGAGTCAGCTCTCTGTTACTGTAACAAGATAACTGAGACAACCAACTTAAAAGTAGAAAAGGCTTACTTTGACTCGTGGTTTCAGAGGTTTCAGTGCATGGTGGCTTGGCCCAGTTGCTCTGGGCCTGTGACAGCATAGTTGTAGGTCATGGTGGGTATGATGGCAGAGCAGCCTGTTTACCTCATGGCAACTAGGCTACAAAGAGAAAGACAGGCTGGAAGAGGCTGAGGTCCCAGAATCCCTTTCAAGGGCATGTCCCCAATGGCTTACCTTACTTCTGCTCAGCCTTACCTTCTAAATGTTCCACCACCTCCCAAGAGTGCCACAGGCTGGTGACCAAGACTTTGAACACTTAGGCCTGTGGGGGACACTGCAGAACAGCTGTAGCAGCAGAGACAATGTGCACACAGGGTGGACATTTGTTCACGCAACTGGGTTTTCTTCTGTTGTGACAAAATACACATTTACCATTAGTGACATGTACATTGGCAATGTCCTGTAACCACCACCTTCATCCATTTCCAGAACATTTTCATCACTACAGAAGGAAACCGTGTACCTGTTAAACGGTCATTTCTCACTCTCCTCCTGCCTCAATATCTGGCAGCCACTAATCTCCGTTCCGTCTCTGTGGATTTGCCTTCTCTGGATATTTTGAATAAATGGACTCATGCAATCTATGATATTCTGTGGCTGGCTTTTCTGTTCCCAGTGTGACTAATTTTTACCAAGTGTCTGCGATGTGCTAGGAGTGGGTATATAGTAACAAACAAAACCAGTGTGTTCTCAGCCTTTGTGAATCTCATGTCATGGTGGTAGAATCAGACCAAAAACCAAATAAGCAACACATATATGAGGTAACCATGCTAAATGCCAAACAGACAACAAACATTGTGACTGAGCTAGAGAATAAAGAAGGGTTGGGAGGGGTTCCTACCAAAAAGAGGTCAGGGAACATCTCTCTGTGGAGCCACATCCAAATAAAAAGAAATTAGAAGTTTAGAAAGAACCATTTTGGTGAAGAATGGGAGGAAGAATATTTCGGAGAGAAGAAACAGCATGTGCAAAGTCCCTGTGGTCAGACAGAATCCTGCAACCTTTGAAAGAAGGCCAGAGGGGCTGAACAGCTGGAGGAGCTGGAGGGGCAGGGATGTCACTCTGGAGGTAACAGGATGCCAGAGGAAGCACTTCAAGTAAAGAAGGAACATGAGAATTCTTACCTGGTGCTGTGTGGAACATGAGGGCAGGGCTAGTCAAGGGCATGTAGGGCAGACAGCCCTAAAATTCATGGAATTCATGGCCACATCCTAGTATACAGCTGTATGCTGCTTGTTCATGCTCTGACTTACAAGTCGCTCTCTACATAACTAGCCTATGGCCCTGAGGTCATTGGCAAACATTGAGCACAAGTCTCTATCCCTAGCGGGAGGCCTGAATTTGACATTCCACCCGCCATCATAGGTCCACTCTGGGTCTTGCTCTGGTCTGTCTCTTCTGGAAAACACTCAGCATCGTGTTCCTAAGCTAGATTGGCGATGCTGAGCCCTATCTTGAACCCTTCCAGTAAATTGGATCATTGCAACATGCCCAGGTCACGTGGCATTGAGCAGGCACACAGTGGGCCCATATAAATGACATGAGTTGAAGGGGGTTCACCCATTCTGCTCAGTTCCCAGGGACCACTCACATCCAGTATACCATAAACCCACATTGCTAGAACTTCAAGCCACTCATTTAATCTGTGTGGTGCAAGCCTGATACTTTAGTCTGTTCTGACCCTGATAGTCAGTAACCCTGTAGAAAAAAATGCAAAATCACATTTAAGTGATCTTTCAAAGCATCAGAATGAGGATGAAGGCTTCATCGAGTATTAGGTTGAAATTGGTCCGCAGAAAACAATCTATACTGTGTGTGACTGGTATCTTGTTTGGCCCTTTGGGAAGACATAATGCAGCTTCTTTGCCTAATGTAGTCATGTTTCTTTTTATAAAAAATGTAAGGCATCTCTGATCATGCTGTTCCAGATATGTATGGACAGGTTTTACAAGTATTGAGACAGCTCTAATCAGCTGTAGAAATTGAAATTGTTTTGTGGGGGACCCTGACTACCTTCCATTAAACGGCAGTCCTGGTAGAGGATGATTGACGTTCTGATGGAGTGTGGAGATGAGGAAATTACAGCCCCGGTGTCATTGTTCTCCCTTCCTCCTCACTGTGATAACTGTCTTTAACCCATTAACACTCCTTAAAATGGGTCATGATAGGGTGTATTAAGAAATCAGCCTCCTGGCACTTAAAGGCAGGAGTAGCATGACTGGGGAAATCATGTTGCTTAATCTTTCAAGAGAACATATCCAGAGTAAAATCCTTTATCTAAGAAATGCTTCATTTTGAATTAAATTATAAAAATGAATGACAACCAAGCATTTAGAAGTCAAGACTTGGGGCTGGAGAGGTGGCACAGTGGTAGAGCATTTCCTTAGCATGTGTGAGGACCTGGGTTTGATCCCCAGCACCCCATATACAGCTAAGTGGAGGAGAAACCAAAACCAGATGGAAAATTAAAAATTGACTCTTTCTCTCTCTTAAAAAAAGTCTAGACTTGAGTTATGTTATTATACATTTTCTTCTTAAAACTATTGTCTCTTAAGTTATGTATTTATTTTATCTGTTATTTATTGAATGTATATTGTGTTTTAGGTTCCATTCCAAAAATTGAAATACACCATCTTATTTAACTTTCCAGTAATCTTTTGCAGTTTGTATCATTACCATCCCCATTTTTTAGGTGAGATAAAGGCTTGCCCAGTCCTGTAGATAATCTGAACCTCTTATTGAACTCTGAATTTCAAATCAGCAAACTCATTGATCACCAGTGCTGGGCACCATGGGAAATGTATTTTTTCTTAATTAATTTTTTTGGTGCCTTATAATTTTACATAAGGGTGGAATTCATTGTCACATATTCATACATGGACATAACACCATTTGGTTGGTTTAATCTCCAGTACTTTTCCCTTTTTTCCCTCCTTATGCCCAAGGGAAATTTCAAATGTAAATGACATATTTTCCCCTGAGGCCCTTGGAAGACTTTAAAGTGTCAGAAATTTTCAAGAGAATAAGCTAATTGGTTTAATATAAATATACATGGCTGCATATAGAAACATTTGTAGATACGCACTATGTACACAATTTAGTATACATTCATATATTTCTTCACTCTGTCACAAGCTGAGAGGTCTGAAGAGAAATGATACCCAGTGGGAGCAAGCATGCAGAGAGCCTGGTTTCTAAGTAAAAGGAATCAGGACTCCTTGAATGCATGGCTAATTCGAGGACTGGGGCAAGTAATGCATAGGACTGCAGCATCTTATGCCAGAAATTAGGAAGTGCTCAGAAAGAAAAAAGAAACAAAACCCATAGTGGTTCGGGTCCATCAGAGGAACACTGAGCCAAGTGCAAGAGCACCCAGTGTCCAGAGCTGAAGAAATGTGAGCACCAAAATAAATAAAGGTGTTGCGTTATTAGCCCAGAATACCAAATAAGCACCCATGAGTCTGTACCAATGCAAATAAATGGCTGAATGAATTGATATGTGGTAGAAGAAATAAATTTCACATGCAGAGGAGATTCCAAAGAAGTTATGTAGGTACCTCACTCTAAAGGAGTATTGGTGTTATTACCCACTCTTTAAGAGTGGGTCGTGCTTAGTGACTTCCTTCCTGCCCTATGGGAAGGGGAGAGAAAAGCTTAACTTGACAGTGGGGAAACCTGTTGTACGCTGCCTCAGCCCGGTGACCGAGGGCCACATCAGCAGTAATGAATCCTGTGTGATCCTCATAAAAAACCCAGAACTTCAGTCTAGCTGTGAGAAAAATACCATTCAAGTCCCAGTAGAGGGCCATCCAAGGGAGACCTGACCTCTGCTCTTACCACTGCCAAAGCCATCAAAAATAGAGTCTGAGAACCTGTCGCAGCTTTAAGGAGCCTGAGGAGACATGTTGACTGAATGCCATGTGCTACCGTGGATGGGATCCTGGACAGGAAATGTACACTGGGTTTGTTGTTGTTGTTGTTTGTTTGTTTGTTTTTGGGTTTTTTTTTGTGATAAATATAGGACCCAGAAGAGAGGCAAGGGATGGGGGAATGGGAGGAGAGGAGGTAGAGGGGTGTGGCAGGGTGGGAATATTGACCAAATTATATTGCTGTATTGTGTGCATCTAGGAATATGTGACAACAGGTCCCATCATTATGTACAACTATAATGCACCAATAAAAAATAAATAAATAAATGAAAGAGTAAATGAGCACAATGTATCTGAGCACATACTGAAAATTTAAAACTAATAAAAAAGGGTTAATGATAATGTGGCAATATTGGTTCAGCATTTGTAACAAATGCATCATACTAATGTGGGGTGTTAGGAATAGGGAAACTTGTGTAGTTGATGGAGTAGATGGGAAAGCTATATTATTTTCTCAATCTAAAACATTTTTTAAGTAAGTATTCTAATTTAAAAAAAGTTATATGTGAGCCGCCTTTCAGTGTGATTCATGAGAGAAGGTCATTTGCTTGGTCTTGTCCTTTCATTTTTATGATGCATCTGTCTCAGTGAGTTAGGATGTAGATGTGAATTATTTAATTGAGGATTGTCAGGGAAGTAATTTTAATAAAAAGAACTCATGTAAAGATCCCTTTGCACCCATCCAACTTAGAAGATGAATAGCTCAGTGGGAAAAAAAATCTAGGCAAGAAATAATTCTATAATTTAATTTTAATCTTGTAAGAGTCCACATGAAGGTATTACAATTATTTATGTATAGCAATATATTTATTTTCTGTAGTAGTTGTTTTAATGGGTCTTAAATTACCTTTTTGTCTTTTCTGTTTGGCTTCACTAATTACATAAAGCTTTGCTATCATGTTGTATTAATTTATCTCCACTGCACCCATGTGGAATAGAGGAAAAAGAAGCAGAAATGTCCGGTGTTTTGCTAAGGTTGCACATGTGCAGGATCAAAACCAAGCTGCAGGTATCTCAGTGCCTGGTCCCTGTGCTTTGCCCACCATGAAGATATTGGCTGACTTTCAAACTGTGCATCCTTTAATCAGTTTCGCTCTTATAACTCTAACCTTCATTTTCCTTTAGGATTCTGGATTTTATTACAATTACACTTAGAGGATGAGAAATGTGAAGCTCTCTCTCAGTTGCTCCCTCTCTAGAAAGAATTAGATGGAGAGCAAGGGTCCTGTCCTGCGCATTTCCTGAGCAGCACTTGATGAAGTCTGTTGTTATACCTTTGAATGCTGCCTTCCTGCCACTGGCACTGTGAGATCCCCAAGGGAAGGAGCTATCTTTCTTCCTTAGAAAGAGTGTGGAGTCGGACTCAGTAGGTGGTCAGCAAATGGAGTTTCAGCAAGTAACAGAGACAGATGCAGAGGAAGTTACCCTAACAGAGGCTCTGCTTCTCCAGCCTTCTTACAAGTAGTCTTCCAGACATCTGCTTTAGTGGAAGCCCAGGGTTTCTTCTGGGGATGTGAGTGTCCTAGAAAGGAAGGAAATGTAGCAAAACTGGAAAATACCACTGAAGGCACTTCTGTGACTTCAGACCCCGAAAAGCACAGCCCCTATTTCACAGCCTCGACCAGCACTGCCCGTTTTGGAAGACTGTCTTTTTGAAGCAGCTTCTTGATTTGTGGACTCAAAGCAAGGGCATTGGTGTTCAATGCCATGAAAGGAAAATGCTTTGCATTTGACTCACGGGTACTGTCACCATCATTATGTCACCTGGCATTTGTGATTATGACACAAATGTCTCACTAGCTCTATCACCTGTAACAAATACTGCAATTAGCTGCCTTTTCCTCTCTGGCCTCACTGAGTTCATAATCCCTTTGGTTATCATCTAAAGCCAAATTGTGTTCTGCAAAACATGTGCCCCCTGATATGTCACAAATGGCTTCACTCAAAAAGGCTCCTGTAGTCACATATGCTTGGAAAGTGCTGTGTTAAACAAAGACTCTCATTGCTGGGAGACTTCGGAGTCCTTATGTTAATGCACAGTGTATGCTCCAAGGGCATTAATATGCCACTGGCCCACACTTGCTTGAACGTGGGGCTTTTTCCTAAGTGTGACACAGTGGTTAACAACTCTGGCTTTAGAGTCACATTCATCTGGATGGTGGAACCTTGGGAAAGTTCTATAATTAAGCAATAGTTTCCTCATCGTTAAGGTGGATATGCTTATAATAGATGTCCATAGGCTTCTTATTAAAATTAAATAACTGTGTATAAAACACCTTGCACAGTGCCCAGCACGTGGGGCATCCTTAGCAAATAGTAGCTAATGATAATATTTTGGCAAATCTTGGAGTTCTGCTAAACACAGTTTTGAAAATGCTGGTCTATAATCATATTGATAGTTTATCAGTTTTATAGAGGCTGAGAATAAATTCCTGTGATTTATTCTGATTCTGTAGACTATTCCTTGTTCTTTCTCTTGTACAAATGCCAGTTCTATAGTCTTACAAGACATATTGTGATGGAAGTGTTTGACCAAAAGAGTCTCATTGTAACACTTGGCTCTTGTAAGTGTTTTAGGATCCTTAGCTCTGGAGGATGTGGACTGGGATAGTATTAGTCCAGGTAGTTGTATTGTTGTGGCCATAAAATGTCATCTGGTATGCAGTAGGTCTCATAAAACTATACCTCCATATTATGTAAAGAAGGCATAATATGTGATCGGCATGGTGGTACATACCTGTTATCCCAGCTACTCAGGAGGCTGAGGTAGGAGGATCACAAGTTTAAGGCCAGCCTGTGCAACTTAGCAAGACTCTGTCTCAAAATTAAACTAAATTTAAAGCACTTGAGATTTAGCTTTGCAGTGGAACACTTTCTGAGTATGATTGTCCTGAGTTCAATCCCTAATACTGAAAAAAAAAATTTTAAGACAGCATGTGTGGCTCACCAATAGAAAGAAGGGATATCTGGCTAAATTTCATTGTGCTTAATTAATATGTGATTAGTATTTGTACTATATTAACAGATGTCCTGGCACATAGTACTCTGTTTGTATTCATTAATTAGTTCACTTACTGAGTCACAAATATTTAATGACTGCCTTCTATGTGCTGGGTGAGGGGAAAGCAAAGACGAACAAGATGCTGTTCCTGTCCCCAAGGCTGTAGCATTGACTTGCAGAGGTGGTCCTGAGTGTGAATGATCAGAGTATAGTAGAAATTAGAGTTCTGAGGAAGTACAGAGAAATCTTCAGGGAGAGGGTGGCCTTTGAACACAAGTAGAAAAATCTTCAAGATAGAGTGGCAATTTTGCCATGCAGCAAAGACAGAAACGGGCTTTGAACTTGCAGGTGGTTAGATCTAAGACCAGTGGCTGTGCATGGTGGGGAAGGGTCTGCAGTGGATATGCGGGCAGGACCAGACCATGATGAAGCCCTCAGTGACCATCAAGGGGTTTCTAGGATCGGGGCTTATGAAACAATGATTAGATCGCTTTTAAGACAGTTGGTTGCAATGTGGAGAAAGACCCAGAAGGAACAAAGTGGAAAGAGAGAGACTGGTTAAAAAAGGGGAGTCATTCAGGACTAGGCTGGTGCTGCAGGATGAGAGGCATTTCTGCAGAGGAAAAAGCAGCATGAGAGTGTTTAAAGTAAGTCAGGCGATGCTGTTTTAAGTGGATGAAGACAGTCTTGAAGACAGTGACCTTGGAGATGGAGCAGTGAGGAGGGATTTAAGAAATTCTTAAGACACAGAGTTAACAGAACACGATGCATTTTATTTTGGTGGAAAGGAGCAAGAAGGGACATTGAAGATGACTCTGAGGTTGCTGACTTTGGTGACTGGGGAGCAGTGAGACATAGATGGAGACAGAGGATGTGGTGGCGAGAGAGAGAGAGAGAGAGAGAGAGAGAGAAGAGAAGAGGGAAACTGTGTGTTTTGGAGGGGAGGTTCTCTTAAGTTGGAAGCATTTCCGGGAAGAAAGGGAGACTTGAGAGCGACTAGCTGAAAAGTGTTAAGGGAATAGATGGAAGAGCAGTGTCCCCACAAGTGCAGGAGTGGGGACAGAGGTGAGCTGGCAGTGCATCTGGGGTTCAGTGAAAGGTACAGAAGCATCGTCCTTCCAAGAAGAGTGACTAGAAGCAGACAGTGCACAGGTGGGTGCAGAAGGGTGCAGGGCTGAAGAGGGGCGGCCACTTCTCTTAAAGAGGACTTGAATGGGGTAGTGGATTGGAGGGAATGGTGCAGTGACCGGGAAAGATGAGAGAAAGGATAGAGGAATGATGGATCCCAGGAAGACAGGGGAGAGGAAGGGATGAGTAAGTAGCCTTCACCAGAAGGTGTGGCCTTTTTCTTTGTGGTTGGAGGAACCATAAGAAGGATTGGTGGGAATGCATATAAATTTGGAGGTAGTTGGGAAGAAGGTCTGAAAGCAGGTAGAACCTTAGTCCCCTGAGACCCCTGTTTTTACTATAAAGGAAGAAATGAGGTCATTTGCTGATAGAAGAGAGAAAAGGAAGGAGTTAAATGCTTGAGAAAGTGACAACAATTTGGATAAACAGAAAAAGGAGCTGAGTAGATGCCTCCCGCACAAAACTTGTTTTGCAATCTGCTGAAACTATAACCACAGATTCCTCCAGGTCCAATCTGCACCTTGATTTTTCTTCTGCAGCAGGTGGCAGGCCCCATGCTGGAGGGGCATCTGCAGATGGTTGAGTTGAACCTATTTTGGGAATGTGCTGTGTGTGGTAGAGGGAGGGGGTATGGTGAAGAATTAAGGTTGAAAATGAGTGAACCCCAAACTTGAAAGTGAAGTCCAAGAGGCTGATTGGAAGAAAAGGGCCAAGAAGAGGGATAAAGCCCCAACAGATGGCGGGAGCTGGTGTGGCTGGAAAATGGGCAAATGAAAAAAAGAATGGGAAAGATCATGAATTGCAGTTGGATACAGGAGCATCTGAATTGAAGATTATAGAGGTGGAACAATTCCCAGTGGTAACAAAGGCTGGGAGGTAGCCGTAGGAATTTGTTGCTTAAGTGAAATAAATGAGCATTTGTTGAATGAATCCTGTGATATTCTCTGGGGCTTTTTGTTGAAAAGCTTCAAGTGTTACTTTGGGATTTGCTAGTGCTGGTAGGAATTGTAGCGAGAACCTGCATCTTTTCATGACTAGCCTCTATATAATGCTTTGCTGGCAGGAGGCAAACTGCAAAGCTCATTTTCATTTGTAACTCTTACTAAGTTAAAAAAATATGCAGGTTGCTAGATTTTCTGCAAAATTCCATCAATAATTGGTAATGATCGTTAAAAATGATTTTTGGCCTTTAATAACATTTTCCGGAAGTTGTCATTAGCTTTGTTGGATTCACGGTTGCATTAATTTTGACGAAGCTTATTAATAAAGATTACAACTTACAAATAAAGAATGAATTAGGGGGTAATCATTTTGGAGGGGAAGCAAAGGATGATGTTGTTATGTTGTAAATAATGAAATATTCGGTTCAAATAAGTGTTTTCGAATGCATTCAACAAATGTTTGTTTTAAAATTATCTAGTTATTCATATCAACATCCCAGACAGTAAAGATAGAATATTTTATAAAGACTTTGATGTAGTAGCTCTCAGGATGAGTGGAGTTTAAAGAAAAAAAAGCCAAATCTGCAAATCCTGTTTTGTGAATTATTGTGTTTGATCGATCACGTGGATTTCTCATGCCTTACCTGGAATCAGCCTTGTTGGGCACAGGTTTATTGCACGACTCATGCCTTAGTCTGCGTGTTGGTTGACTCGGGGTGCAAGCTTCAAGCGATTCCCACATTGGGTGCTGTTCAGCTGGAATCATCTTTCCTTACTGCAGTGCTAAGTAACACTTTCTTTCATGGATTTTAGACCAGTACTCACGATTTCTCAGTGTTTTACATTGCTTCTTGCTGGTTTCCCACTTTTTGGATTGTGATAAGACATGGATAAGATGAAATTTAACATCTTAACCACGTGGGTGAACAGCTCAGTAGCAGGTGCATTCACAGGGTGGTGCAGCGAGAACCGTCATCCATATCCAGAACTACTCTGATCTTATAAAACTGACTCTGTCCGCATTAACAGGTCCCCCTCTGCTCAGTCCCTGGCAACCACCACTCCACTTTCTGTCCCCATGAATTTTTAATTTGGGGGGCATTGAGGATTGAACCCAGGGCATTTAACCACTGAGCTACATCTCAAGCCCTCTTTATTTTTTGAGATGGGGTCTCCCTAAGTTGCTTAGGACCTCACTGAGTTGCTGAGACTGGCTTTGAACTTACGATCCACCTGCTTCAGCCTCTCAGGTTGCTGGGATTATAGGCCTGTGCTGTTCCCATGAATTTGACTATCTTAGGTTCCTCACGGAAGAGGAATCACACAGTAATTATCTTCTTATCACTGACATTTCACTAGCACAATGCCCTTAAGATGCACCTTTGTTGCAGCATGTGTCCAAACTTCCTTCCTTTTTAAGGCTGAATAGTATTCCATTCTTGTGTGTATGCCACATTTTTTCTTGCCTTGTTTTTATATTACTATTATTTTCTCAAGTTGAGGATAGCTGTATCTATAGAAAGAAAAAAGTAGCCTCTTTCAAAATCACAGTTCACTTCCACCAAGTCCCATATGTATTAACCAAACAAAGAGAGAGAAAGGGAGAGAAAAGTTATGCTTAAAGATTTAGCTTGGAAAGCATCTCCATTTCTCACCCATCAAGGGAGTACCTCTAGATGTGTCTACCTCTCTGGCAGTTGCCCCATCTTCTGGCACTCCGAGAGTATTTTTAGCATGCCATTTGACTTCTTGCATGATGTCTCCCAAATTTTTAATGATAAGGTTATTTTATGTTAATTTTGTTATTTTGAAAAGTTTTGCTGACTTTTTTAATGTCCTGGGGCCAGATGGAAGCATCTTATTCCAATTTAAACTAATGAGAAGAGAACCTTTTACAAAACATTTAGATTACGCACGGCACATTTCAAAACATGCCAGTTGGGTGGCAGTGGAGCTGGTGGTGGGAGTGGGTCCTGGGGAGGGAGGAGAACACCTGCTCTGCTTCTCTTTCCTGATCATTCATTCACAACCCTGTGTCTAGAAAGGTGCAGGAGGAAATCGGAAGCCCTCACTTGCAATTTGAATCTGGAAATTGTTCTTAAAAAGGATCCACGCGTGATATTTGTGCATCTGTAAGTGGCACGGCCTAGCTCTTTCCTGAGTGGGAGTTTATTTCTGCTGTTGAGTAAATAGAAGGTGGCAGAGAGGCACTGTTGATGAGATTTGGAAGGAGAGACTCGCTAGTGCAGAAGTAAAACGAACACAGGGAACACCTTGACTCTGGTAAGGTATTTTTAAAAATACTCCTGCTGCTGCTGGGTTGTTTCCAACAGGTTCCTTGGGAGCTTGGCGCCGTAGGGGTCCTCGTTGCTCATGAATACGGAGGGCACAGGAGGAAACCCTTCAAGAGGAAAGCACATGCTTGGATCAGGGTGGCCACAGGCAGCTGTGACATGATGAGCTCTGGGGAACTCTGGGGACAGTACTTGGCATTGCAGTATAAACAGTGTTCTACCCTTGTGTAACCTGGTGGCCCAGTGTGTGGAGGGAGGCGCCGCTGGGGAGACAGTCATTTCCTTAACTTTCCTTCCCCAGGTGTTATGGTTTGGATGAAATTGTCCCCCAAAAGCTCAATATGTGAGACATTGTGAAGGCTGGGGTGAAATGATTGAGTGATGAGAGCCTCAACCCAATCTGTGAGTTAATCCTCTAATGGGATTAGGGGATCAACTGGCAACTGAAGGCAGATAGGGGTGTCTGGAGGTGGGTCAGTGGAGGCGTGCCTTTGGGGTGTATATGTTGATTCTGGCATGGAGTCTCTCTCTGCTCCCTGGAGCCATGCCTTCCAACATGATGTTCAGCTTCACCTCAAGCCTTAAGAAAAGGAGTAGGCTCTCTGTGGAATAAGACCTCTGAAACTGTGAGCCCCTAAATAAACCTTTGCCTCTAAAATTATTCTTGCCAGGTCCTTGGGTCACAGCAATAAAAAGCTGGGTAAAATGCCAAGGGTGCATTTTGTATCTACTTGAAGTGACTTGCCTTCTCTCTGGGTTATGCCCCAAATGAAAACCTGAGGTCCAACAGTGAAAACAGAAAATCTAAGACAATCTTGCCCAGTAGAACTTTCTTCAGTGAGGGGCATGATCTGTATTTGGGCTGTTGAGTACTTGAAATGTAGCTCTAGTGGTTGAAAAACTGAATTGTTCATTTTATTCGGTTGAAATGGCTATCTTTGGCTCCTGACTACAGCACAGGACAACACATTTCTAAGAGAGCCTCTTCTTGAATCACTATCTCCCTCTGAGCTGCGGGTCCCACTCTGTCTGGACTAAGCGACTAAGCCCTTCTTGCCTGCACTTTCCCCTCGTATTCTTGGAGGTGACAACGCAGGCATGAGGGAGCCTGGCGTTCACGTGCTGGAGTTGGCAGGTCTGCATGGGTGACTGCATCCCCAGCCATCCTCCTATTCAGGCACACTCCCCAGCGATTGTTGGAGCTCAGATACTGAGTTCCTTCATTAGACAAGCTCTCAGCTTTCCTTGTCTACCTCTGGGAATAAGATTGAATAGGGCTGAGCTGGGAGAGCTCATTAAGACCCAGGTGGGAAAAGCCAAATGTGATAGGGTACCCGGATCAAGAATTTTATCTGCATCCAGTGCCCTCCCTAGCCAGATGGTCTGGAGTACATCACATAACCTACGTGCACACATGCATGCACACGTACATGCCTACATGCAACCTAAGTTTTCCCTACATGCAACAGGAGGAAAGATTGCTGTTCTGCCTGCCTGTGAAGTTGTTTAGAATAGCATGGAACAGTGTCAACTGCAAAATACTACTCGAATGCTTGTCATTTTGGTCACTGGCCTGTACTTGTGATTATTTTCTTTACATTTGCCCCTTTTGACTTCTCTTTGATAAGGAAGAAAGCTAATACGAAGACAAAACAGGACACAACAGATGGATTTTATATACTAAGTAAATGCCTAAAACAACCAAATTCAAAGAAAAAAGCCTTATGTCTGCTGGGTGAGGTCCCCAGTCCTCTTGAATCGACTTGTGTCTAGTGAGACTGGGCCTCTGGCATCACCAAGCTCGATGCCTGTGGTCAGAAGGCCACATGGCACGGGACCCCTTCCCTGGAGGGGGTAAATTACTTGCTTCAGGAGACAGAGGGGCCTTTTTACTTTCAGTGACCCAGGGAGCAGCAGCAGCCCTCTGCAGATTAGCTCTCTCCCCTTGCCAGCATGGGGGAAAATCACATTTGCATTTGCCTTTCCTTCCCTGGGTGGAAGTTTTTATTCTGCAAGTTGTGAAAATTGCCAGTTCCTTCTCCTGCCCAAATGCATAGCGACGGTCCCAGTAGGCCTATGGCAACGCATCATTAGTGGACTTCAGAAGGGAAAATGATATATAAAGAAGTTGGGGTAACCATTTCCCCATTTCTGCAAAGGTAATGAACGCTTTCTAGACCTAAAAACTACAACATGGGTAGACTCTGCCTCAGCTATATAAGTGTGTGCCATTATTTCTTTTACGTGAATCCTCACTACCAAACTAGTTCTCCTAACACTAGCGTGCTTACACAGCTGTTCATTCCAAAATACTCCCTCCATCTATATGCAAAATGAAGTGATATAGTTTTAGGTACATTTTCCTTCTGGAGAAAAGGAAAACAGACTTGTTTCTAGCATTTCAAGAAATTCTACTTGGCTAAATTGAAATTGAAAAATTGTTTCTTGGGGCTGGAGTGGTGGCTCAGTGGTTATGGCACTTGCCTGGCATGTGCAAGGATATGAGTTCAAACCCCAGCACCACATATGCAACAAAGTGTCTGAGCAACAAAAGCCACATGAAAAACTAAATAAAATTGATTCTCTGTTTCTCTCTCTCTCACTGTCCCTCTCTCTTAAAAAAAAAATTGTTTCTTTACCTTTTGCTGTGTCATGTTCAGGTCACTTGTTTATGTGTCTGCATCAAATACTCTTGATTAGGCACTGACGGAAGCTATGACATTAGCACTGAACTAAGATGCAGTAGAAAATTCAAAAGCTTCTATTCTGATATGATAACATGAGTCAGTCTGCCTGGGAGCATGACTACTCTTGAGTATGACCTAAAAATATTTTAACATTTAATTACTATGCATGTCAACACAGGATCCTGATTTATGAATAAATAAACTTGACTCACTTATTTGAGCATTATTGAGCATTTTGGGGCCAGGTACTAGGGACCCTGGAATGTATGAGACACACACAGCATTCTTCTAGTAGTCTGTAATTTGGTAGAGGAAGCAGAATTGTCAGCAACCAGTGAGAAAACTTCCTGATTAATGCTGTTGTAAAGGCGAGAGGAGACCCGTACAGATTTAGAGAGGAAGAAGCAGTTAGCATTTTCAGAGAGTTGATCAGCAAAGGTCTCATTGAGATGGATTTGATCTTGACATAAAGGCATTTGCTGGGTGAAGACGCGAGAAAGAGTGAAGTTCTTCTCTATAGAGGGCTTTGCTTATCCTGGGCTCCCTATAGGTATTTACCTAATTGTACACTCTTGTTCTCAGACGGGTATGCCTGTCCCCAGCGATTGGGCCACAGAGTACCAGCCTTCTTCATTGTCCTACCTCTGTTTTTTGAACCAGGTTATTCTTGCTTCTTACCTTACTCTGTCATGAAGTTGAATTCCAGGCCATACATTCTCCGAAACTGATTTGTCGTATCCACTATTTCTTTATCTTATCTGATTTATTATGCCTTTTGTCCCGCCTAGCTTGGGATTTGGCATGTAGTAGGTGCTCAGGAAGTACTTCTTGGGTGGGTAAATATAGACGCTTATTTTAGAATCTGTACTGCATTTCTAAGTTTGTCATAATAATTACCACACTTGGTAGCTTAAAACATTAGAAACGTATTCTGTTTCAATTCTGGATTCCAGAATTGTGGAGTGAGGTATTGGCAGAGCGGCGATGGCTCTGAAGGCTCTAGTGAAGCATCCTTCTCATTCTTTCAGTTTCTCCTGGCTCCAGGCATTCCTTGGCTTCTGGAATCATTGTTCTAGTCTCACAGATCTCCCTCTGCCTCTATTGTGAGGATATCTGTCATTGGATTTGAGGTCCGTCCTAAATTCAGGATTATCTCAACTTGAGATTCTTAACTTAATTGCATCTGTGAAGACCTTTTTCCAAATGAGTTCTTGTTTTCAGGTTCTTGTTAGAACATACACATATCTTTGGGGGGATCACTATTCCACCCCCTATGGGTCCTTGTGCAGGTCTAAGACTGAGTAGGGATCACAGCCGTAGAAAGCTTTGGTCATATGGCTGTTTCCATTGCATTGCTGGGTTGCGAGTGGAAGATAGTGGTTAGAGACAATTTTTGAAGAGGTCTCATTATATTTCACTTTTTCTTATCCACTGCACTTTAAGGAAGGGTCTTTAAGAGATTTCAGTGACTCATCTAGACCATCCACTGTGGCTGTGCTGCAGCTCCTTTGTCAATAGACAGCCTTGCTTTAGACCATGATAGCTCCTCCTGATCACTGACCTGAGCTGGGTTGGAGACCTAGCCCCTATGTACCCATCTTGTTACCAAATTGGGCTGGCCCACTTATATTTCTTGAGTTTTAAAACACAAGAGACAGAGTTAGTTGGCAGTGTTCTCTACTACTGAAAAGTTCCAGGGAGATCCACTCAGTGGAACTGGCCACCGGCCCAGGGCCAGCAGGAGTGGTGAGGATTGCACTCAATAGAGAAAGCTGACTTAGCAGCATGCAGACAAAGGCAGAGGCGCCATGATGGGGTAGCGTGACCTTGAGAAAGGCCAGCCTCTGATTTCCTCCTACTTCCATTTTGCCTGGAAGTGTGATTTTTGTGTTTCCTGTTCTGGAACTTCTGTGGAAAATAGGCTTATATAAAGTTTGTGTGTTTAAGCACATATTATGTATTATGGATTGAGCATGCATTATTTGATTTTTAATACAGGCAGAGATGGAGGCAACAAAGGTCAAGTGTCTTATAAGTGGTAAAGCAGGCTTCAGACTCAAAAGAGCCAACCCCAGAGCTCTGCTCTTGACCACTGCTCTGCCTCCTGTGGCACCCAGGCATCTTGCTTGGCTTTCATAAGCCTCCTTTTGTTCTTCCCAACAGAACTGGATATATCCAGTTCTTGTGTCCCAGTAACTAGTGCTAAATTGATTGACCAAATCAATAATGCACTTCAAAAGCATGGCCAAGGTTTTTGATTTACTCTTCATTGGATTCATGTGAACATGAATGGGATAACCATGGAGCTGTTGACTCTGTTATACACATGTTTTAGAATGTATTTCCATGCTTTGTAATAAAACAAATAGAAAGTTTTTTTGTTTGTTTTTAAGAAAGAAGGACAGTGTGTGTGGAGTGGGGAGAGAGAGAGAATCAATTTTTTAGTGAGTTTTTCACGTGGCTTTCATTGCTCTGACCCTTAGTTGTATTCATGAGTGCTGGGGTTGGAACCCGTGTGTTTTCGCATGCTGGGCAAGCACCATAACTGCTGAGCCACTGCTCCAGCCCAGAGACTGTTTTTTAAAAATGAGAAAAAAACTTGTATTTGAGGAATGTCATGCTGTGATATCTAACGTCGTCAACTAAATTGTCTAGGCCAGTAGGGTTTATTGACTGAGAACCTTGGTCTATTTCTCCAGCCATTTCCCTTTGCTGGGAGAACATGGCCACTATACTACAGCAGCTTCTAGACTTACACAAGAGAGAAGCATGCTCTTGCTTCAGCCCATTTTTTCTTCTCAAAGAATGATCTTCATTTTAGGGAAGATTTTGTGCACAAAACTTTCTCTAAAAGTCTATTAAATTTTAATAATGTTGCAGATATTATAATTTAGGTACAAAGTCTTCAAGGATAATACCAGAGATTTAGATTGCAAAATTCCTCAAACAGTCTCAGATACCTGATTATATTTTGGAGAAAGGAATAGATTTGGGATTGAATAAGGTGTATGGAATTATAGGTTATCATTTTTTCTATCATCTGTTTATGTAATAATGAAAAGAAAGACTGGCAGTAGATAATACACCCTATTGAGTTAGTAATAAAGGGTGTGATTTTCAAGTGCCCACTAGAGAAATGTGCTTTACCTGATAATTTGAAACTGTCTCTCAGGTAACCATACATCTTTTCCCAAAGTCTGAAATGTCCCTAAAGAAGCACTGTTTCCTGATGGAAATTTAGGTTTGCATAGTAAAAATTAAAAAAAAAATCCAACTAAATCACATATAGGCTGTCAAATCAG